>JAOQMR010000213.1:41726530-41757662 GCA_027563865.1 Erythroxylum pelleterianum | reverse complement strand
GGGGATCAATGGAGGCTAAGCCATTGGGGTCTTGAAGTCTTCTCTCAAGAAACTTAGCCAAAGCTGCTGCTTTGTTGGTCTTTAATGGTCCACCAGGGTGAGCCAACCTTCAAATAACCATCATATACACATTCTCCTACAATTAATCAAAACTACCGGAGGTTTTCCAAACACAGAGACATGAATAGAACAGAAAATAACAAACAAAAATAAAAGAAAAAATTTTAAAAAAATGGGAATTAAAAACCTGGGTTCTTGAGAGCGTGAAGAAGATGGAGGAGGCAAAGGAGCGAATTTACTTGCTCTGAGCGCTCGTCTTTCTTCTTCATCTAGTTCTTCCATGCCCGTGTCTCTCCAACCTCTACTTGCCTTTTTTGACTTGGGTTTGCCTTTAGGGTCCTTTTCCTTCTTTAGTATATAAAAAGATTTTCTCTTTGAGCAGATGACTTGGGCTTTTTTAATTAAAAAATTTTATTTTAATTAATAAATATATAATATATAATATCGATTAAATATTACTTAATGATTAAATTCTATTCTTAAATTTATATCAAATTAATTAAATTAATATTTAGATTATAATTAAGAGAATTTTTTTTTGAAAATTAATTAAGAGATAATTTAAACTATCATATTAATAATATTTCAATTAGCACACGTTTATAATGCATATTCTTTATATATATTTTTATTTTTAAATCTAAAGTTATATTTTTTTAAAAAAATTAAATTCCCACTGACTTGGAGATTGTGTGAAAAGAGAGACTACTGAAGTCCCTGCAATTAGCAACTTTATAGGCACGCCTACAAAATCCAACTTCGTCTACATCTATGCAAGAAAGAAAGCGGAATCAAGCTGCACTACATTATGGACTTAGCTTAAGATCAGATGTCCTATCACTTCAAGCCAATTAACACAGGTTACATTATAAAGAGTGACCTTTTGCTGGTTTGGTCATTTCATGAGAGACTCAAAAGAAAAGTATCAACCACATAAACAGCACTTCAGTTCAACCAGACGTTCTTGTAGAGCTTCTTACAGACAGAAAAGCCATTGACCTTACAGAAGCTGATCTTCCCAGAAGTATGAAAATGTAATTGCCAATTGCACTTTTTAACCACATCAGATTTTAATCTTACAAATCATTGGTTAATCAAAGTACAGATGAGAGAATAATCATTAAATATTTCCTCCTCCCTATGTCTTTTCACCATGATAGCAGCACAGAACTATTACGAGTCCCGTGCTCCTCACATACATGAAATCTACATCAGCAACTCAAAATAGTTCACGACAACGAGGAGGAGGAGAAGAACAAATGTGGGAACTGTGCAAAAATCAACTCTCAAACTGCAGGACTCTCTCTTTTAGCCTAAGATTTCTAAAAAGAGGCAACGGAGTCAGGCAAATCCGTTGGTCGCATAGTGGCACAGATCAAGCAACCAAGGAGAGCAATGGGATCGGTATGGAACAACAGGACAAGAGGTGCTGCAGTAGAATGTGCAGGGAGGCCAAACACTACTGCGTAATCCATTTCTAGTTAAAAGTTTCGCTTGCTTTTAACTAACCAAGCAGGAACCTGAAAATGTCACCAAGTGTAATAATGCCTTCAACTCGTCTGCTGCCTGCCTCCACAACAATAAGCCGTCTAACACCTGAAACCAATAGGGTTACATAGACTTTATTTTCACAAAATATCATACAAATTCAGAAAGTCCCAAAATCCATGCTACAAAGACGAATGATCCAAGCAGATCTACTGCTGGAGACGAAGTCCAACTACTTGTACTTTGAACATGGAATGTTTTGATATAAATAGTTCCAACACAAAATCAAAACGTAACAACTTCGTGAGGCGTGATTCCAACCAAATTCTACAGACAGAGAAACTGCAATTCATAGTGTTAAAAGTAGAACAGAACAAATGTTCAATGACAATTTGCTCTTTTCAAAGTCGTCAAAATCAAAAGACAAAAGGAAATTCACACATATCAAACTAAAACAAGAATATAATTTTACCTGGGTCTGCCAATCGCTCCATCACTTTATGCAACGTATCAGAGCGCAAACACATTTGACACCTTTGACTTCTCATCTCATACGATGAAAGGGAGTTTTGTCCCAAGTGCAACGCCTAATCAAAGGAATAATACAAATATCAAGATAGAGGAGCAAATAACAAGAACAGTAGAACAAATACCAGAGATTTTCCAGTAATTACTATCATACAGAGTGTAAATAATCAACATAAAATAAAGTTGACAAAGTGCCATACTTTTTCTATTATCATCACTGCTTTCATACAGATCAAATTCAACTAACACCCACCCGTACCCCCAATAGAAGGAAAAGAAAAGTTAAAACCAGGGCTGAAGCATTCTGTCCCAACTTTTGACTGCCACTGCAACCAAAAGTGTATCTCTTTTCTAGATATACTATACCTTCACAGCATCACAGCAAATAATCACTTATTAAATGGCCAAAACAGTATTAATAGAAGCCAGACATCATCTTTCCACCAACTTAATAAACAGCCAAACCCTACAAAAATTAACAAAGGACTACAAGATTAACCGCTTGATGCCCACAACTAAGTATTTTATATCAAGTGCCAATATGCTAATCAGTAAACAGATTGCGAGTGAGGTTTCTCAAATGTCCAAGACTCTGGAAGTTTATTGTTTGATACCATCAATCAAAAGAGAAAAGGAGACGTGTGGCAATTTCTTAGCATATGTAATATCTCAAGAATGTTGCACTTAAGAACTCGTCAGTATTTGAGAAGAGATGTCTATTCCAGGATCACCTTTTAACCAGATAAAAACTTCAATTTATATCCTGTTTATAGCTTATCCAATATACTTTATATCTAATGCTTCCCAAGTCTCACTCCTAGGACAAAGCAGGTCTGCATTTGGAAATTACTTTTTGTCTCTCTTCACTTTCAAATACAAATTAACATGTAGTTTGCTGCCAAGCAAGCACTGCAAGGAAATATTCAAAAAAAAAAGGGAAAAACTACCTGATGAACAGTCATTTCATTGAGATCTATATGCGTATAAACTCTGTCCTTAGCAAGTGCTGTTATATCACTGCTCAAACAAACCAAACGTCAAAACGCAAGGAGTTGCTGAACTCACTACTGAATGGAGAAATCATATTAAGCATGAAAACTTACCTACGACAATATATATCTAGCAATGAATCATTATCATCAACAATTGGGATGCAACTTACTTGCGCTGCAAAGACAGAGGGGGTTAAAACCACATTAACTGATGGTTGAGACATCTTACTGTGTGATCAAGACCAAATGAAGTGATGAATCAAGTCTTATCTATCATCCATCATATTCATCAAGCAACCATAACTTCCGTAAGTAAAATTTTTTAGAATTTAAAGCCTTAGCCACAATGTAAATAAGGTCTGTGAGGAATCAATCTCGACGGCATAGCTCAGCCAATGGACAACAAAAACGAATCAGCTTTCGACTAGTTATGCTAATTCAATAACTGTGCCTGCAACTAGAGGAAATATATTTTTAGGTCTTTCTGATATAAATCCCAGCGCATCCATTCAGTGGGTTCCATTTACACCCTTTTCCCCATATTACTGCACCTTTCAATTTTTTTTTCTGGAATTTCTGTCAAAAGAAAAGGAAAAACCTAAGGAAACATCTCCAGCATCATCTTCTTCCCCATCATCCAACACAAACCCATGAAGCATTCATGATAGAACATTTCCTCAATAGCAATTTAACAATAAATTTCCTTAGCACACTCTTCATGATAGAACATTTCCTCAATAGCAATTTAACAATAAATTTCCTTAGCACACTCTTCCTCTATGTTCTCTATCATAGAAAGGACATAGCTATGGACTTGCTTCCTCCCTAATGCTGATGACAACTCAATGCCAACAGAAAGAAAGAAAAAAGGAAAGGAAAAAAACCAGGATCACAGCTGATAACTAGCCGATTAATGAGGAAAGACCTGAAGCAACTAATTATAGCCTGTATACCCAATCTTGCACAAATGCAAAGACAGGAAAGTATCACATACTACTGTTCTTGTGTCATTCCAGAAATGCTGCTACAGGAGCAATTGCAAATGAACCAAACTAATCTATCAATTTTGTTTGTATCAGCTCTTACTAATTTTTGTGCCAATGCCAAAAAATATGGTACTTATACTAGAAATCTATAAACAGGATTTAATATTGCAAATTCTTGCAGCTCAAAGTAATTCAGTCTAAGAATATTCAATCCACACGTCCTTCGGAATGAATTTACCTAATCTGCCTGGAATCCACGAGAAAGCATACCTTGAATTAATAGGCTCAAAGCTGAACTAAGAGAAGCACTTGGTCTCAACACAGTTAAGGGACGTCTATTGGACTCTCCAATCTTTGGAACCCATGTGCCCACTGAAATTGCACAAATTGGCAATTGAAGTATAGGTAAGGTGCCAGTACAATGTTTGAAGTACCTGCAAATACCTGAAAATTAACATACATTCATTAGTGGATATACCAATTGCAACTACTTAGCAAGCAAGCCAAGAAGCTTACATTTTAGTATTCCAGAAAGTGAAGCAAGATGGAGTAGCTGGGGAAATGAACCATCTTCAAAAGATGAATATATTATGGGAATTGTGGCCACCTCGTTTTGTAATATTCTCAAAGCAACCTCTTTTAACTTGTCAAATGGCCCAGCCTGCACAATCAGCAAGTACATAGATCAGTAGAAAATTGAAAGCACACATCACACTCTTTATACTGTGAACGTATATTAGATAGGCATTAAAATACTGATTTATAAAATCCATGAAGTAAAGTATTCTGGAAATTAAAAAGGATTCCTTGCATTCTACAAACAAGCTAATTACTCACATGAATGAGAGGTCTAGAAAATGCCCTACTATTTCCATCAATTTGTCTATTCAGATATGCTTTTCCCTCCTTCCAAGCAGATATAGTGTGGGTGTCGAGTTCTTCTTCTGTCAAATTTGACCCATGATTTCCAAGCTGGTAAGTTCAAAATAAAATACATCAGCACAATCCCAACAATTATGAGTGCTTCTAAAAGTCAGAAATAGAAATTGAAAATAATTTGCATCTGGCTCACTAGTTAAAGAGATATAAAAACTTACCTCTCTCAAAATTAATATGAAATCCAATGCACTAAGCATTCCCACAAACCGGCCCTTGGTGGCATCCCAAAGCGGAGCCATAGGGATTCCCTGAAATAGTAGCTCAACTAAGGAGAGATGAATATCCAAGTTCCCTACCAGTAAAAACTTTGCATGCATAACATCACCAACAAAGGAAAGATAATTGGTATGCAAAGCTAAATGGACATTTAAGTAAAAGAGCTCAAGTTTCAGAGCCCAATCTGGAGCATGTAATAATCAGTCACCAATATAAGGAGCATAAAGAGGAACAATTTGGTGGGACCATGCAAGCCAAAAAGGCCCCAAGAAGCGTGACGAACAGCTGTTAATACAAACTAGCACTAAGCTGCATCTGTCAATAAAACTTCCAAAAAAAAATCATGCTGATATATATAAAGATATATATATATATTTTTTAAAACCCAATTCACAATCGAAAGATATCAAGTAAATAAATTTAGTAAGAAGTCACTCTCGGATCATGGTTTGCTCTTAACAAACAAATTAGGATACCAATATCCAGTAAAAAAACACAAAACCACTTCCCTATTTTCAGGCAGGAGTTTTTAGCAAAATACTGTAACCAACTATCAACAAAAAAATTCTGAACATAAAATGAGAAATGTCAAAAAAAAATCACATTCCAATAAGAAGAAAAATTTAGTTAAAAAACAGACCTGCTCATACAAAATATGAAATGCTTGCTTTACTGGTGTATCAACATCCAAAGCTACTACCTGTAAGCTAAATATACTAAATTAGTAAAATAAGCAAGTAACTTGAGGCGTAGCTAAAAATAAATGAATATCATGATGAAGGCAAGTGGTAAAAGATTCAAACCTTGCCTGACTTTGGAAGTAACTCATAAGCAGTATGTGTAGACAGAAACACAGAAATTTGATGACGTGACACCTGTAAATCAGATTCCGGTACAGTTGGTATCACTCCAGTAAATGTACCATCTGATGCAGAGGCCTGCTGCATAGATCACAACAGAGTACCATTAGTAAGATAAAACAAAAGGAGCAAAATTCAATTAAACATGTGAGATGCAGTTTAAAACCAAGAACAAAGTCGAAGTACTATCAAAGTAAACCAATAACCTAATGCATTTTTAGAAGTTTGCATTTACATAGCAGATGCGGAATTTTCTACAAATAGGGTAATCAACAGCCTAAATTACTTCTCTAAGTTATACCACTCGGAAAATGCAGATATTCTTAAGTAGGAGAGTATGATAGAATGGAAGGAGCAAACGTGAATTAAACATGTGAAATGCAATTTAAATCGAGGTAAAACAAAGTAGAAGTACTGTCAAAATAAAACCAATAACCTAGTCTATTTTTTGAAGTTCGAGTCTACATAGAAGATGCAGTTTTCTACAAATAGGGAAATCAACAGCCTAAATCTCTGCTTGACTTAGATTGCCGGGGAAATGTTAATTTTCCAAATAGGAAATCTGGTGTTGAAATCTAAATGTGTAGGGACAGAATCAGTTCCAGTAATGGTGATGACAAATACCAAGGTTAAAATGGATCTCACCATACGTCTGACAGCCTCATTGTCCAATTCCATAGGCATTTCAGGATATCTCATTGGATTGTAATTGGCTTCCATACCAAAATTGACAGTGTTAACTACACCATATTCGCTGGGTGCACAAAGCTGTTGTTCATCATACCGCCATTCTCCATCTACCAGAAATTTGTACTGCTTGACAAATTCCGCCAACAAGGTCAAATATTAGGGAATTGATATCAGTGGGATAAAATGAGCTAAATTTGTTTATCTAGCTAAATGTTACTAACACCTCAGCAGAAAATCTTACCATTAGACCATATATCTAACACGGTTAAAGGAGAAATCAAATTATTCTCCCTGATTTATGTTCCAAGTCATTTGTACATATCAATTCTATTCCTTTTCTTTTCAACACAATAGTGAGATGTGTTACTGATTTGGGGCTAAGGAACTATTTCTAATGGAGAAATACTATTTGGCAATTCATAAATTTAAGGTTCATAACTTATCAAGTTATGCAGATGATTACTGCAAACAGCATAATCTCAGTGAATCCAACGTACCTCGTGATAACCAGGAGTTATCCACCGAATGGCCTGAAATACTCTGGGACAACCTTCAACTGGAGACATAGGGACAAGCTCAGACCATCTTCACAACACATAAATGAGAAAAAAGAGAGAAACAACCCATCAATCATCAATCATCAATCAAACAAATGATTAAATTTGTATACAGACCCAACAAGAAAACCAAAAAACCTGTTGAAAGAACCACAAAGAAACACATTTCGTCCACCGTGAGGCCAAACAAACCGCGTTAACACCGTGCCGGCAACTCCTCCACCACCACCGTCTATCGTCGAATCCATGCCCTAACCAAACTACAACACCCCACTTTCTCCGCCACTCAAACCCTCAAAAGAATTACCTCCCAAGCAACCAACTTTTTCCAATTTCTGACCTTCAATTTCCTAAATTAGCTACCACCCTAAAATTACACACACCTAACATGCATTACAAGTAGAAATAAAACCCAGAGCAGAAAAGAGCTGTCAAAGATTGAACCTTTACAATTGATATTGATTTTCCCAAATCAATTACGAAATGGGTTGTGAGGAAATTGGGGAAAAAAGCAGAATATCATTCAAAACCCTAGACGGAGAGAAATCAAAAAGCTAAACTGATGATCAGACTACAAAATAATTAGGGTTGTAAAATAGAACAACAAAATTGAATAAACAAATAGCGAGGGGTTAAGATCGATAGAGAGATTGGCGATACGATCGAATCTAAAAAAAAAATTGTTTTTTTCTAGTTGAAAAAAACTATAAAAAAATTCTTTCTTTTTCTTCTTTTTTCCCTTTAGTTCTCTTCTCTCTCTACAAGGAAAGGACGGGAACTTTTGATAGGGACGTTATTTGTTGTTGGTGTTAAAAAATCAACTCTACAAAAACATCTTTATTTTTCTATTCCCTTTCATGAGATTATTAAATAATATTTTTTAGTAAAATAATAAATTTGATTTATGACTCAAATGAGTCTTAAAATCCAATTGTCTAAAGCTTTCAACCTTATGACTATGAACACTTAAATTATTAAAATTAATATATCTTTAGAAAATTTTAACATTTTCTACCAAATTATCAATTAGTTTATTTTATTAGTTTTTTAAAAAATCTCTTAATTTTTAAAAATTATAGTTTTAAAAATTTTTCAAAAACTCTTTTTTAAGATTTTATTTAAATATAATAAGAAAATAAACCTGATATAAATAATACATGTGAAATAATCAAATATTTGTAATATAATGACCTATTTTTAAACTCAATTTGAATCGATTAAATATGATTTAAATTAATAATCTAAGATCATTATAATAAATTATTGATTAATTTATTTATAAAAAATTATTAATTAATTTAATTGTTTCAAATTAAATTTAAAAGTTGAGTTAAACAACATTTAATTAGTTTAAATATATTGTTCATGTTACATATTATTTCACTTGTTTTAATAGAAACTTAAGAAAGATCTTTCTAAAAATTTAAAAATTACAAAGAAATTTATGATAAATTCAAAGATTAGAGTTATAGAGAATTTCCATACTTATTACCATAAATTATTTATTTATAATAATTTTATTTATTGAATAAAATATATAATTGAGAATTAGCATGATGTAACCATCAAACAAAATTATTGATTTGACTCTTTTATATGGTCGCCCTCTCTGATTCAAGCTAAGCCGGGCACTTAAAACGCGATCAGATTTACAGTCGTTTTGGGGTTTGACCGTGCTGATTGTCAACCCTAATTGTAAGAAATGAAGTTAATAGTAAAGTCAACTCTATAGTACAACAATAACATTGGTTTGCTTGTTGCATACAGTAATGTCATTGATCTTACAGAAGCTGGCTTTGTCCAAAAAGCACAAACGTGTACTTGCCAATTGTACCTTTTCAACCACATGGCATTTCCAACATACCAGTCATTGGTTCATGGAAGTACAGGAGAGAACTAATCATCATATCTTTTCTTACATTATAGGAGAGCATAGAACTATTGCAGGTCTCATGTTCCCCACATTCAGGAGTTTGTTCAACATATTCCATGATGATGCAGACAAGAGCACATGCAGGAATTTGTGAGAAAAACTTACAACTCTAAAAATTGCAAGGCTCTCTATGTTTTAGCCCAACATTTCTAAAACAAGCAATGAAGTCAGAAAAGCCAATGCAATGGTCATAACATAGGCTCAAACTGACCATATGGAAAGAAGAAATGGGCAATCAGATCACTACGACACAACAGGGCAGTGGTAAGGCAACTTTCGCACCGACCGTGGCGATCCTTTTTCTAGTTAAGAATTGTGTGATTGTTTTTGATTAACCAAGAAGATATTTCAACATGTCACTAAGCGTAATAATGCCTTCAACACGTCTACTGCCAGCCTCCACGATGACAAGCCGTCTAACACCTGAAAGCAATATAAGTTATAGAATCCGTCTCTGATATGATGCATACCAAGGAAATTTGGGAAAGTTATGAATCCCAGCCTACAGATGAAGGGGCCAGGGCAACAAGCCAAGGCAACTACCCTATTGGTTTGGAAACAAAGTCCACCAACTTGTGCTTTGATGGGTTTAACTGCCGGCAAAAGAACAATGATGGATTTTATCCGACACTTTAGACAGACAAAAATTTAGTCCAATAAATTGTCTTGTCTAATGCAATAATCACAAGAATCATTATCTTCCTAATCAACCTAAATGAGGCACAAATCATAACTGGAGAATCATTCTTATAAATGCAACGATATATTAGTTCTTGCGATGTGCATGAAAGAACTTTAATAGTTACCTGGTTCAGCCAATCGCTCCATTACTTCGTGCAATGCATCAGACCTCAAACACATCTGACATCTTTGACTTTTCAGGTCATGTGATGGAAAGGAGTTTTGCCCCAATCGCAACGCCTAGCCAAATGATTGATATGCATCACCCCTTACCGAGATCAGTAAATTCAACACAATGATACTTGCAATACTTAACTAAGATAAAGAATTGAAAGGTGCTCGATCAAAATCAGTAGACTATAACCCCCCCATCCCAGCCCACTTCCTCAAGCCAACCAAGAAGATAAAAATTTTAAATCCCACTACAGAATCACTCCACTCCTCACCCCAAATGATCCCAATGAGACAAGTTACTATTACTTAGCTCACAAAATGTTTAGATAAAGTCTTGTCAGCAGCCACTTCATGCTAAAATGATAAAGGATGACCTTGCCTCCAGATTTTCCTCTAGGACTAAACAGGCTCAAAGGTTGAAAGTTTCCTTCTGATCATCTCATTGTTAACTTTGAACACTTTAGAACGTCAAATTAATGAGTATTTAGCAGTTCTCTATGCAATACAAGGAAATGTAGGGATGGAAGCAAGCTACCTGATAAACAGTCATTTCATTGAGATTTATATGTGTATAAACTTTGTCTTTAGCAAGAGCCGTTATATCACTGCCAAAAAAATAAATCCTCAAATTACAAGAAGAAAGGCCACTTTCAACCTGATTACATATCATGTTGAAAGAAACAACTCACCTCCGACAATATATATCTAGTAATGCGTCATTATCATCAACAATAGGAATGGAACTTACTTGAGCTGCAGAAAGAGGACAATGAAACCATGTGATCAAAAGGCTGTGACATCTTACGGTGTGGTCAACACCATATAAAATGAAATGCATAGTCTCTCTATCAAACTTGAGCCCCAAAGTAAAAATCAGTTTAACTGGCAAAGTTTATTGAAATTGAAAACCTTTCTCACAACATATATAAAATGGAGTCATTCCCAATCTTATGGCCCAGCCAATTGACCTCAAATGTAATGATATGCATCCTGCCTGTGATGCTATGGCTGATGAGTTAACAAAGAAAATACAGAAACATAGAAAAGGCTTCCTTGCAACCAAAAGGCGTCATTTGGTCACTTCAGTAATCCAAGACCATTCCAGGCGTCAACTTATTTAATGTTCCATTTCAAAAAAGTAAATTCATGTATCAGTTTGCAGCACTATTTCCCAATGTAACTCTACCAGAACACTTAAACCTCATTACTCAAGTCCTAAAAGATCATGGCAATCGGCTAATTTCCTTCCTAACTCCAAGGACACCCCCAGTCCCAACCAGAAACAGATGGACAAGGAAAATGCTAGGACAGGTACTAAATGGCAAAAGGAAATAGATGTAGCAAGAAGTTGTTGCCCATGAAATTTTTGCTGGACAAAGTTGCAACTGAAATGTACACCTTTAGTGAGACGAGGAAAATAATGCAGATACTTGTGGAGTTTCAAAAATGGAAAAACAGGAGGCTTATTGTAAAGGAGCACATTAATCAAGAACTCTTGCTTGCGATATTTATTACATCCTCTTTTGCTCAATTCTCCAAAAATGATTTACTCAGACTAGAAATATTTGAATAATATATAAGTGCGAAGAATAATCTGTGCGCCACGTAACCATTGATGTTCAAAACTGCCAGAGAGACCATTTTCCTGACAATTAACAACAGTTTCAGCCTCGAGGCCACCAGAAGCATACCTTGAATTAACAGATTTAAAGCTGAAAGAAGAGGAGCACTTGGTCTCAACATAGCCAAAGGGCGCCTATTGGTGTCTCCAATCTGCGGAACCCATGTACCCACTTGGATTGCACAAATTGGAAATTGAAGAATGGGCAATGTGCTAGCACAGTGTCTGAAGTATCTGCAAAGACCTGGAAATTAACATTCATACGTTAGTTGCAAATCATATGCAACTACTTAACAAGCTAATAAAGAAGTTTACATTTAAGTATTCCTGAGAGTGAAGCAAGATGGAGTAGCTGGGGAAATGAACCATCATCAAAGGATGAATGGATAATGGGAATTGTAGCCACCCCACTCTGCAATATTCTCAAAGTTACCTCCCTCAAGTTGTCATATGGACCAGCCTGCAAAATCAGTAAATAAATAGGTCAGAAAAAAAGTAAACCCATAACCGACATTTGTAATGGCATATATCATACTGCATAAAATAACTTTGGATGCCAATTTATAAGAGCATTTCAACAGTTGAATAAGGTTGCAGAATTGCAAGAAGTAAATCTCTTACATGGATAAGAGGTCTAGAAAACGCAGCCCTATTCCCATCAATTTGACCATTCAGATATGCCTTTTCCTCTTTCCAAGCAGATATAGTGTGGGTATCAAGTTCTTCCTCTGTCAAATTGGGCCCATGATTTCCAAGCTAGAAGTTGATTCAGAATCAAACACATATCAGGAATGTTTCTACTAAATTGTGGAATCCTTTACTGTAGCTCCAAATCAGCACTTGCATTTGCATAATTTCAAAAGTGAACTTCAAGAAGGAAACATTCAGAAAAGAACCATGAGTTGAAAATGCGACAATTCAATTTGCAAATGTTTTCGACTTGGAATCTCAATGGTCAAAGACAAACTATTAGTTGTGCATACCTCTCTCAAAATTAATATGAAATCCAATGCACTAAGCACTCCCACAAACTGGCCCCTGGTGGCGTCCCATAGTGGAGCCAAAGGAATTCCCTGAAAAAACCTTGACTCAGAAGAATAGAAGATCAAAGATCTCTTTCAGCAACAACCAAATATACAAAACATCACCAACAAAGGGAAAGCTAACTGAACATTTTAAGTGACAAAAGCCCAAGACCAGCAAAGTACAACACCCAGTCTGGAGCATGAAACAATCAAACAAGGTTAGAAGAGGCCATCAAAGGCACAACTGTGTGGATCATACCAGTCAAACAGACCCATGTAAAGAGATATACGCCTAATACCACATAACTTTATCATTAGGGTGTCTTTGCTTGTATATCATTTGAAGAAGCTTCACACTTATGCCAAGTAAAAGTAATTCACAATAGAAAATTAACTATATAAATTTATAAAGAACTTTAAATCAATCCGGAGTCTGGGCATGCTTTAATACAGAACAAGACCAAAATAGAAGTATCCATTGAGAAAAGCAAACAATTTCCCATCATCCCTATTCTACAAATGAGTTTCTAAATTAATACACAGGCCCATAACAACATCTATCAGCAAATAAAATTCTGAATAAACCAGCAAAAGTACAACTGAACATAGTCTGATCACAGGATAACAAAAGGAAATCTTAGTAATACAAACCTGCTCATACAAAATATGAAACGCTTGCTTTAGCGGTGTATCAACATCCAAAGCTACTACCTGTAAGCTACATATGCTAAATTAGCTGAATAAGCAAGTGAATTGAGACAAAGTTTCAAGCAGCCAAAAAAGTGGACATCATAGTGAAGGTAAGTGGTAAAGGATCCAAACCTTGCCCGACTTTGGAAGTAGCTCATATGCAGTGCATGTAGACAGAAATGTAGAAATACGATGACGACAGACCTGCAAGTCAGAATCCGGTATCCTTGGAATCGCTCCTGTCAATACACCATCTGATACAGACACCTATAATGCAAATCACAACCAGGTAAACAAAAGTAGTGATTATGTTTGAAAATGTTAAATGTGGTTCAAAACCAATGTATAACAAAGCCTATTCACTGAATAAGCTAGCAAATTTAGGGAGTATGCACCTATGAGAAGATACCAAAAGTCTATAAATTGGGGAAAAGTGGCCTAGACTGATTTAAGACTATTACACTGAATAAACTAGAAAACTTAGCAAGTATGCACCTATGAGAACATACAAAAAGTTTACAAATTGGGGGCAAGTAGCCTAGATTGATGCTCTGTGGCATGCCACTAGCATAATGCAGATGCTACGGGAAAAAAAAAAACCTTTGATTGAAAGCTGAATGTAAAGATGCATACTTCGGGCATTGTTCATGAAAACTAATATGGTGGAATTGGATCTCACCAAACTTCTAACACCATTGTTGTCCAATTCCATAGGCATCCCAGGGTTCACTGCTTGATTGTGATTAGTATTTGCAGTAACCTGGACAGTGTTGACTACACCATACTCGCTAGGTGCACAAAGTTGATGCTCATCATACCTCCAATTACCATCAATCAGAAATTTGTACTGTACGAAAATTCCAAGCACATATTAAGCCATTAATACATGGTAAGTCTGGCAGACTGCTAGACACTTTTCTTATAAAAGGACAGTAGGCACATTTTTATTCTTGCTAATGTTGACTGCTTTGTGAAATTCAAACAATAACAGATACTTCAAGCCTATAACTGCCGTGATGAAAACCACTGACATATATTCCGGGAAAGAGAACTTTTGCATAATATCATCCATTTTCGACAATCCTAATATAAATAAGATAATATTCTCCAACTGAATTTTAATCGCCCATTAATTTCTTTTTTCTTTTCAACCCCTTGGCTTCATGCTGCGGCTACGAACTAATTCAAATATCGTGTACAATTTGCTGTAGACAAATTCTAATGGGCATTTCATAAATCCTCAACAACAGCTAACCATCCTTACAATTTCTCTAATATTTCTGATCAAGGTAAGTAAATGATTACTCCAAAAAGTATAATTCCCATTAAACCAAACCCACCTGGTGATAACCAGGTGTTAGCCATCGAATGACCTGAAATACTCTTGGACATCCTTCAACTGGAGACATGGGGACAGCCTCAGACCATCTTCATAAGAGAGAAGGAAAGGTAAAACAAATTAAGGAAAATACACACGCATCATTGAATCAATAAATTCACAAACATTGAGCAGCAACCAGTCTTCAGATACAATAAACACAATGAAAATAAAAAGAACACTAACAAACAAAAGTAAAAAGAAGATAACCTGTTGAAAGAACCACTTAACAACACGCTTCGTCCACCATGAGGCCACACGAACCGCGTTAAAACCTCGCCGGCATCTCCTCCGCCATCATCTGCTAGCCCCGAATCCATTCCCAATGCGGATTACAAGGTCCGACCTTCTCCACACTGAAAACTTTCAACAAGCACCCTACTTTCTGAATTTCCTCACTGCCAAAAAAAAAAACAGCTAGTAACTTCAAAACCCTCTTACCCACCAAATAAGAACAAAAACCCATTTCAATTAAGCTGCCATCAAAAAATTTATTACATAAAACATAAACTTTCCCCCTTCCCCACTTTCCAATTCATCTACAACTATGTACAACAAACCCTAAAAGCGGGAAAGCTCACCTGTAAGGAGCGTTCGGATTTGGAATTTTTCCAAATCCATACAAAATGGACACTCAGGAAGTTGATGAAAATGGACACTGAAGGTGAAATCTAGCTATCATCACTTGATAAAACCCAAAAAAAAAAAAAACAAGTGTCCTTAAAAGTTGAAACAAATGGAATTTAACCAAATAGTAGCGAAAGGTTAAAGATCGAGAAAGAGAACATGAAGTGATGCAATCGAATGTGAATTCTTTTCTCAAAAGAAAACTTTTGAAAGTCTTATGAAGTTTTCCTTTTTCACTATTGAAAAAAGGAACACAATTTTTTTTTATAAAGACGACATTTTTGGCTTCTTGCTCATGTTGTGTTTGATTTGTAATAATTATCATTGTTTGTCCCTTCATTTGTTTGTGCGTTTCTTTTTCTTCTTGCAAGTGAAGAATAAGGATAGGCATTATTAAATTTTTAAAATTTTAAAAAAGTAAGTAAAATTTATATTGAGTGTTGATGTTATTATTGTTATTGTTATTATTTATATTCTCGTTTTAAGTTTAATAATGCAACCGAAAAGTAAGAATTATTTCAACATTAATTGTTCCAATGATGTTTTAAAAGTTAGATAAAAAATTAAATTGATTAGACAAAAAAGTGTAGATTTAAAAAATTCAATATAAATAAAATTAAAAATTTTGAAATGTAATTAAAAGAGACTAAATTTTGAACTTAGATTGAAAAAATAAATTATTGTATAAAAATTAATTAATTACTATTAATTTATAAGAATTTATTAATTTACAAAAAATTGAATAATTAATTAATAAATTAATCGATTTTTATCAACAAAATTATTAAAAAAGAATCGAACTAAAAAGTTAAAAATCAAACTAAAAAATTAAACAATTTAAAGTTTTTACGATTGAAATGATCGAGCTGGTTTAGTTCTTTAATTATCACTTGCACAACTGAAATTGTGAACTCGAGCACTAAAAGACAATATCTTAGCTTATAAATTATAAATTTTAGAGGTTGTTTGGTATACATAAACATTTTTTTATAACTGCAACAATTATTATTAGATATTATAAATCATGTAATATAAATAAATTATTTAAAATATAAGCATAGTTAATGTATTATATTTTGAATGAGACTTGGCAATTTATCAAAGATGGTAGGCACTTGGGACAATCATGAATGTTGAAGAAAAGCTATGAAATGCTTTAAAATCAAAAGTTGCACAAGCATATTCAAATGAATTTCGCTTGTAATTATTGGTAAACTTAATTTTAAAATTTATGTTAAATCTCTCTTAGACATTGTAATGAAATGTTAGCTTTAATGTATATTTAATGATCAATAGAAAAAGGGGAAAATTTGTTTTTGTAAAGAGTATTTTAGTCATTTAATTTAAAATAATAAGAACGTAAATTATTATGACTTAACAGCTGCTAGTTGTCCTTTCGAGGACATCTCATAAAATTAGAATGCCACAGAGTATATTAGCATGGCTTCTGAGCAAGGATGACATGCATAACTCAAGAAGTGGTAAGCAGAACTTTGCAACATACCAAGTGTATATGTCTTGCTGTTTTTTTAATAACTTTGTCTTCTAAACTTGCTATCACCTGAATGAAGATTTGGAGCATTTTTTGAAGCTATTACTATTCTATTTTAATTATTTATTATTACTTTATTCTAATTATTTATTTATTTTTATGTATCTAGTTATTTTGTTACATTTTCAAAACTTTAATTTTATATAGATAAAAAATTTAATATGATTAAATTTAATTGACGAAAATTAAGTTTGTCAAATTTTATATCCATTTGAGGTTTATTCTAAAATTTTGAAAATATTATAATTAAATTTGAATGTTGTAAAATATTAAAATACAAATTATATTATATTATAAATTTTTAGGTTTTGTCGTTTCGAAATACACATTTGGAATTTAATATTATAATTATTGAAGGGCGTTGTATTGCCATAGACGTACGACAGCAGTTGGGATTGCGTCAATCATGTGGTCATGTCTTTCAGCGCGTGCGGCTGACGCTACGAGGAGACAACGTGGGACCTGCCTCAAATTTGTTTTTTTTTTTGGTAAGCAAATTTGTTTGTTTCTCTTCTTTACTTTGTTTTCCTTTTTTCTTTTCTGGAATTCTTAATTATTATTTAAAAATTTACATGCGAGAAAACTTCTATTAATAATTAATAATTTAGAAATATTTTTTGAGTAATAATATTAATTTTTGTTAATTAAATTTTATATTTCTAATTAAACAATTAGCTTATGTTAAAGTTGAATCGACCAGTAAAAACTCAATTTGATCTAAGTTTAAGATTGTTCAATTGATTAGATTGGATTCGTGCTGGATAACATATATGAAAAATAAAATTTGAATCTAAATTCCATTCGACCCATTGTCAATCCTTTGTGTCTAGACAGTTGCACAGGAGGTAAACCCTCTTCACACTTTCGTTACCAGAAGTCCCTGCAAGTGCAGTATCCATTCTTGAAGTGATGAAATCTATTGATGTCACGAACTATAACTTCTGTGTCTTCAATCTGGCTGATGAGCTTGAAAGCTTCGTGGCAGTCTCAGCACATTCTCAAGTTCTTCATTATTCTAATTGTAATGCCTTTAGGTATGCTTATCAAACCAAAAGCTAAGGCCAATTTCTCACTGTGCAGACCAACGATCTGCTCTACGCTCTCTTCTTCTACCTCAACAAACACTAATCCTGTGGCACCACTTTCCCTCATTTTCCTCTGCAACTCTTGCAAAAAACTTAAGATCTCGTTCCCTCTTTCGCACGACAAATCTCCTGCACGGAATTGATATATCGAATCCTTAACCTCAATCCAGCTGCATCCAGGATCCTTGTAAACTCCAGCATTCTTCATCTTAGCTCGCAGACCATGAACATTATTCCACTCACCAGTCAATGCAAAAGTGTTTGACAATGTCACATATGCACATGCTACTTGTTCATTTGATTCAATGATCCTATTACCTGATTCAATAGCAATGTCTACTCGTCCCTGAAGCCTACTAGCTGACAGTAGTGCAGCCCACATAGGAGCCACTTCACTGGCATCAACTTTGATAGACTTTGCCAACTGATAAGCCTCATCGAGGCGGCCAGTTCGACCGAGCATGTCAACAACACAAGTATAATGCTTTGCACTGGGAGTGATACCATGCTTTGTCTGCATAGAATTCAGGTATTTAAGACCTTCATCCACAAGTCCCGAGTGGCTACAAGCATGCAAAACCCCGACGAAAGTGATATCGTTGGGTTTTATTGCTCTTCTAATCATCTGTTCGAATAATTTGAGGGACAATTCACCAAGTCCATACTTGGCAGCACTCACAATCATAGAAGTATATGGAATAACAGAAGGATCATGAATTCTTCTGAACACCTTATCTGAGTAACTAAAGCTTCCGCATTTGGAATACATGTCCACAAGTGCGCTTGAAACCACATCATTGGACTCGCATCCAATCCGAATCACTACTGCATGTGTAACTTTCCCAGAAACTAGCCTGCCTAAGCTCGCACAAACATTGATGACACAAGCCAATGTAAAACTATTCGGACGTTCCATCATCAAACAGTTGAATTCTCTAAAAACTTGAAGTGCCTCATGCCCTTTTGCATTCTGTGCATACACAGCTATCATCGAAGTCCAAGTAACCACATTCCTGTGACCCATCAAATCAAAGACTCTTCTTGCTCCATCCACGTCGTTGCACTTTCCATACATATCAACCAATGAACTACACACCACAAGGTTGCGTTGAAACCCCAAAATCGCAACCTGGGCATGGAGTTTTTTGCCAGTTTTGAGTCCCGCAAGCAATGAACACGCATTAGTCACCGTTGCCAAAGTGAATTCATTTGGCATAACCGAACTCTCTCGCATTCTTGCATAGAGCCAAAGAGCAAACTCAGGCCTGCCCGTGTTAATATAACCAGCCATAAGCGAAGACCAGGAGACCACATTTGGTTCAGCCATTTCTTCAAACAGTTGGCGCGCATAGTCTATTCTCCGGAGCCTTACGTAACAGTTGTTGAGATGATTAACGGTAAAAGTACCGGAAGCCAAAAGCCCAGACTTGAACAGATGGGCATGAGCAGATGTTGCAGAAGTGAAATGGCTGCAGTTCTGAAGCTTATATATGAAGTGAGCCATGGTATATAACGCCATGAGAGGCTTCTTTCTTCAGTTGGGTAGTTCATTTTCATCTGTCACAGTCTTACCTGGGTTAACATCAGATCAAAAAATTGAAACTTGGATCAATGATCCGTGTATCAGACACTAAACTGATAGAACAGATACTACACTTTATCTTAGCCAAAAGGCCGAGAAAGATGACTTCCGTAATCGTCAAAACCTTGTTTTCTACACTATAGTTGTGACCGCTGCCTCCAGTCTCGATCACTTTCAGTGTCCGTATATAATTTCACGCAAGTCCTATGCATACTAGTTAGAGATGGCATTAGGAACCGACAACTATCCGATTCAGTCTGAAATCAATAGGCTTAATCTAGGTGTGTAGTGACTTTCTAGTTTCTACTCTCCTAATACATCTCCTAATACACCTTGTAGAAAACTGAAAAAAAAAAGATTTTTAACGTTTAATGCTTATAACATATCAAATCATAATATTTCAAATTATTCAAATTAAGCCCTAAAATTTTCATGATATTTGAAACAAATTTTAATTAAATGAAAATTTTAACAAAATTACCCCTATAAATTAAATGACAAGTCAGTATTTGTCTTTTTAAATAAAAAATAAGTTTCATTGTTATGTAACAAGTGCCACCGAATTATTTATATAAAAGTAGGTTTTATTGTCACGTATTAGTAAAATTAATATTTTAATTAAATTTAAAAGATTAATTATATGTAAGAAAGACTCACTTTTTATTTAAAATTATTAAAATAATAATAATAAGTTAGCACTAATATGTCGTTTAACTGACAAAAAGTTAATTCTATTAAAATTTTCATTTATTTGGGATTTGTTTTGAATATTTTATAAACATTATGATTAAATTTAAAAGCTTAAAAACATTCGAATAAAGGATGACAATTTTAGCCAAGCCTAGCTCGGTCAAGGCTAAAAGTGGTCGGCCCGATCGGACCATGAGCCGAGCATGGGCTAGGCCAGCCCGACGACCACCCTGCTTCTACCCTGACCCAAAGCAAAGCATGGGATTTGGATCTTGAAGAGCGGATTCCCTGTGCACGGGCAACAAAAGGCAGGTCCTCATCCTATCTAACTGAATTCCAGGGATTTGATGGCGGACTTTAAATGCCACCTACAGACGCTTTACGCCCAATCGTTCCAAATAACGCTTACATCCTCTGTATTACCACAGTTGCTGGCATAGGAGTGATTATCAAGTATGATTATCCATCAACAGCGCAATCAGTAGAAAAATCAAGAGTTTGCTATTTAAAATTGGAAGTAAGAAGGACCTTTTTTTTAGTGTTTGAGGGATCTTCAAGTCCTTTCCTTATTTGTTAAGGTAATTTTTGCCTACGACCGGTCAGCCCGTGGCCCCTGACCCGTCGGGCCACGAGCCACCATAGCTCTCAGGCCCAACCCAACCTTGATATTCATAATTCAGGAACAATTCTCAAGTATGATTATCCATTAGCAGAGCAGCAAGTAGAAAAATCAAGAATTTGCTATTTAAAATGGGAAGTAAGAAGGTGTCTTTTTTTAGCATTTGAAGGATCTTCAAGTCCCTTCCTTGTTTGTTAAGTTAAGGTAATTTCTGACAGACCACCCTAGCTCTCAAACCCAACCCGGTCTAGCCCATTGACATTCATAGTTAGAGTTCAAGTTATATTTTATTGTAAATGTTGAGGACCAAAATGTACTTTCAACTTTTTACTAAAGCAATAACATTTTTTAAAAAATTATCTAAAATGCTATCATTTTATGTGGTCTACTCGAGTTCAAATTCATATTTGGACCTCACGATACGAGTTTATTTAACACATTTACCCCAACTCAACCCATTACCATACCCAACACTAATTTTGATGGACCGTCAATATTCTTGAATTCAACTCAATTTTAATGAAATAAATTAAAAATTTTAAACTCAAGCTAATTTCAAGCAAATATATGCCGAAAAAGCTTAAACTCAATCAATCAAACAACTTTAACAACTTTGGACTTTTAAATTTTATCCAAAACTCAAACTGAGACAAACGTTGATTCAATTGTTTAAGTTTGAAATCAGACTCATGCCATCCCTACAAACTTTAATCAAGGAAGGGCCGCTTAGAGAAGTAGAGGACAAAGTGGATGATGTAAACAACACTAGACATGGTCAGCAGAAATGGAGACATGTTAAACTACCACACTAGGCAATGGTCCCTCCTTATAGTAACCATTCATAAAGTCAGCAAGGACAAGATTTAACAATGGTGAAAGTGGTTCAAAATTAATAGATTACGAATGAGTTGGACTAATGGTCAAGTTTTAGGATGAGTTCGAGTTTGACTTTATCTCATCGTATTATCTAAATTGATTTAGACTATTTTAATTTAAAGTTATAGGTCAAAGCTAATTGTTGAAATTTATGAATTGACATGAAAAAGACATCATTTTGGTCAATAAATTACAAAATTATTAACTAAAAAAATGTCATTTTGACCTCATCTTAATCATAAGCATGATAATTAACCCAAAGCATGATGATGATAAGTAGGAAAGAGGCCAACATATATGCTCTATAATTTTACAGGTTCAAGCTTGAACCTAAGCCCAATAAGATCTAAATAAGCAAGACACAAGTTTTAACTTGTTTAATATTCTAAAATATATTCGAAGAGTCTAAATTCGTTTTTTGAGTCGAGCTTAGACTTTCTCAACCCGAATTAATCCATTAAAAGTATAAATTTTTAGCATTCATTTACTTTGAATAAGGACTGCAAGAAATCAAGGAGAAAATAAGATTGGCAATATATATGAAAATATTTTGAGTCATGCCTCAGGTACTAAATGACAATTCCTCTGTTCATTACATATTACACATCACAAACTACACACTAACAATTCAATAAAATACACTTTGTATTGAGATTGATACTACAAGCAACACAAAAAGTGGTTGTATACTTCAATCCCGTCAGGTACCTCCATAATATGGAATCTTGAAAGTGGACAAGTCACTGAGTTCAGTGACTGATTCTTCATACATTGTTGGAATACGTTCATGTGGATGTGGTTGCAGGCAAGGAACACAAACCTCGACCACGCCAATAAATGATGCTTTTTCACATGAATTTAACATGGAAGCAACTACCATTCGAATTACAAACATCTCTTCCACTCATTAATATGTTCTGAGTGTACCATTAACAAGAAACTGTGTTGGTGGCGAAAAAGCTTGAGGACCAGATGATGAGTAAGAAGAGGATGGAGAGCAATACCATTTTCAGAGTAAGCAAAGTTCGTTCTTGCTTGTGTGCCTTTCGTAGGAAGTTCAGCTATATCATAAGCTAGAGCTGCTTTTTGAGCAGTATCAAATGTGCCAAGCCAATGCCTTCCTTTGGTCGTAGGGTCTCCAATTTCTGCAGCATATCGACCCCAAGGAACCTTTACCTACCAGGCTCTACCTGTTTTTGACGGCCTCTTTTCTCGCCGGTTTGAGGTGGTGTTGTGTTTCTTTGAATGAAAGCAAAACCAGTGTGAGTCTCAAAGAATTCATATCCATTGAAGGGCTTGTGTAAAGTTACTTTAAAGGTGGACATTGATACTAGAGAAGGATAAATTGATGGGAACAAAGAATACTATAGATAGAATGGGAGAGAAGTAATACACTAAGAAGAAGGCAAGCCTATAGATTTTGTGTGTGGTATGAGGAAAGTAGACTATCATATGCATCAAAGTAGGAAAAATAATAATAGAGACGTTAAGATCATCCACTTTTTCTGATCTTTTTCTCACCTTCAGATATGAGCATAGGCTATCAACAGTAAGTGATTTAGTCCAACTCAAGACCTTAGTCAAGAGATTTGGAAAAGGATGAGTTGCTCGAACTCAAAACCTTTTCTTCAAGAAGGAAATTTCTTGAGTTAAAACACATTTACAAATGCTGTAGCTGTTACTGATACTAAACAAGAATCGGTTAAACAGTACATTGCATAATCTCAAGCAGAAACCAGTTTTCCAAGCTAAATGATGGGATTAATGTAGAAGTACAGACTGCAATGATCAATTCATTTAGCTTAGGAAAGCTATTATATACTAAACTAATCGTCCTAAAACAATATTCTGATATGGCAAAGGGAACCTATATAAAAATGTCAGATTCAGGTTAATTAAAGTAAAAATCAGAACTTTCTTATTTTTTAAGATAGATTTGCATCAGAATAAGACCAGGAGAAGAAGATGGTTCTTCTGGCCTGTAGAATCTGAAAGCTCTAAACTTTGGCATGTCTTGTAGGAATTCCATTGTGCACATGCGAATCCTCATTTTCTACAGAATCAATCAGTGAACTTACTTGCAAGTTCTTGTCTGCTTTTATGATTTTCAAAGGAGTAGTGAAGATTTTTAAATTTTCCATAGGCACCTGAAAGCAAAGTTATATAATTGTCAGAATTCCAAAAACTAGAAATCTCATCTATAACCTATCATATCATAAGAAATTTATGTTCCCATCGGTGGTAGAGAATGTATTCCTCTCCTCATTCAGAGAAACAATAAAAACATAATTGTTACTATGATGGAGAAACGGGTAATCTAAAGTTAAGAGCACAAACGCATAAATTCCGTCCTTTCCGAGGAAGTCTGGTTATGGAGTTTACCTTTTAAAGAGAAGAAATGGGTTGTCAAGACCCATCTAAAAACTTGAATTTCCATGACCTGACCAGAAGAACAACACCTCCGACGAACATCAGCGGTGTTATTAGTCGATAAGTAGCAAATACCCCCCAGTTTGAAGAAGAAAAGCACCCCAAAAAAAAACTCCAAACTCCAATTTGTGCAGCGCTTCGCAGTGCCTCCATACTGACCCGACCTGAACTCATAAAATACCCGGGTCGGATCAAACCAAGTTGGGAGGGTCAAGTCAGATCGGATCAACTTAAGTGCCTCTTGGAGATCAATAGATATGATTTTTTTTTACAACCAAAATACAACTTTTTGATAAGTTCAAAAAAGCTTTTTTTTCAGGTAGATTTTTCATATCAATTAATGAGCTTATTTTTTAGTTCCTTTTTGTAACATCCCACCCTCACTTGGAAGGGTAAAATGGTAAATTGGCATAGGATGGGCTAGATCGAGAGTACATAGGGTTGATCATGCATAATAGGATTGGTTCACAGGCACAATTGTGCACATGAAATTTCTGTTCATGCATTCATGATTATTCCCGGTAATTGGGCCTAAGACAAATTTTATTGGGATTAATGTGGTTAGGAGGTTTGAAAAATTATTCTGAGTGCGCCATAAATTGTTTTCTATTTTAAGGGATTTTTAGAAATTTTTCTGGAATTTTCCGGAGAAAATTCCCGGACCGGAAAAATTGCCAATTGGCGAATCGGTCGATTTTCGGTAGCGAAAATTGTTACCCAATGGCACTATACTATTGGGTATATTATTTTGGGATTAAAATTAGGGTCAATGGAATTGATTGGGTTAATTTTGGATTAGGGTTTAATTGATTAAAGGTTATTAAGTTACTTTGATTTTTCTTTTTTCCACCATTGACCAATGATATTTTGCCACCTTGCCTCCATTTAGCCCTTAATTTCGGTGAGGGCTTGCTAGAGAAAGAAAGAATGAAGTATCAGTCTCCAAAAGAAAGCTCAGCTGACCGATCTTTGAGCCATCGCCTCTCTTGCCAGATCCACAGAATACGGCTCTACAGTCCTGACGGAGCTATCAGTCTATGCTTAAGCCTGTAAAATAATTTGCAATTTTGGATGAGTTTGCAAACTCAATGAGAAACCATCATCGATGGTTCTCGCAATTCATGCATCACATAAGCATGATTCAATATAAAATACAACACTAAAACACAATTACCGTCATAGCAGTCAAATACAGTCATATGGAAAACTATGTCACACAATCAGTCCAGTATGCAATGTACATGTGACTCTTTTCCAGTTTATTACAGTATTGTGATGCCATGAGGAGTTTAGTGGTGGTTGTCAGTGGTGGTTGTCAGTGGTGGTCTCTTATCATAGGATACGTACCGGAGTGACCTACGAGCGTCCGGTGGGTACTCTATGATAAGGGGGCGCTACACTTTTGCCCTTATGTTTTACACATAATTTCCACAATACCCACAACCTTATCTTTTTTTTAATACCCACAAACTCATCTTCTCGTTTATTATGTATTTGACTATTTACTCAACTTGGATATTTATTTTGAGATTTATATAATATTATTTAGCTTTGTATATGTTTTAATATTTATTTGGTTAGATATATTTTTATTTATGTTTCATATGGTTTAAAATTATATAATAATTAATATATTGTGCTTTGCATATTATTTAATGTACTTTAAATAATATTTATATTCATAAATAATTTTTATTACAAAATAAAATATAGTTAAAATTAAAAGTGTCTTTTATTTTAATGTTGCCAAACAGTCTACTGTACGAAGCTCTTTAAAAAAAGTTCTTTTTTAAATGACAGTCAAACAGTCAATTGACTTCTTAGAAAAATTCTACAGAAAAAAACTCTACTAATAAAAACTCTAATGATATAAGCCCAACCAAACAGAGACTAAATCTAATTGAATCGGGCCAAAGCAAATATGTTCAAGTGTGATTGAATATGAAATTTCTTAGGAGAAAATCAGGAGACATGAACTTAGCCTTTGTTTGGATCCTTACTTGCACAAGGGAAAGGAAAGGAAATATTGAGAGGAAAAAAGGATAAAAGAATGGAAGAAAATTGTGATTTTCCTTTCCCTTGTTTGTTTTCCTAATTTGTTAAAGGAGGGAATTGAAACTTATATTGAACAAAAGAATTTGTTGAGACCTTTATGCCTTTGATTATTATTTTGTTAGGAGTTTGTTAGCATTTGTCATTAGATATGAACTTAGAAGATGCCGATTGTGAATACTCATTGAAGAAGCTTCTGATAATTCTGCAGATTTGTTGAACTTCTATGGCAACTTTCTTTGCATGCTTTACGAGAAGTTCATAGACGAACATTTGCAACTGATGTGGCTTCAAATCCATTGCCTGCTTCATTAACTGATGTCGCCTTTCAACATGCAGCTACTTTGCTTCCTGTAACAAAGGTAACTCAAATTTTAATGTATCCTGTAATGGTTTATAATAAATTATGTTAAAACATGAACCAAACCACTGACCCCTGATAATGAAGTTGATCAAAACATGGAAACATGTGTAAGTGCATTTAAAGACTATCTTCTTAATTCTTACATGGTATCAACTACACAGCAAGTAGATGGGAAAGCAACTACACAACAACCATACAGCAAGTACATGGTTTCAACTACACAACAACTATCTTCTTAATTCTGTATGTGCTTACCATCTTTTACAACTCGTCATTTTTTATATGAGGAGAGTAAATGATGATATGCATGTTGATCAATACCTCTATTCTTCTCGTGAACAGAATGACATAATTGGCTATCCAACAGACCTTTGTGATTATATTAATTTTTCCTATTGAAACAACCCTTGTTGTTTCCATATTCCAATGCCATATTTTTATCTGTGGGAACACTAGACAGTTTTTCCAAGCACTTAATATCTTTTTAGATGAAGATTAACAAGTTGGAGAATTAGATATTGTTTTCTTATGCTGAAGATACCATCTTTCTACTTTATTTTCATGCCTAATCTTCTTTCACAGGTACCGCGTTTCTGGATCAGCTTTGCTCTAAGCTATGGATCAGAGCTCTGAGGTCCCTTATTCTGATGCACATATGGATGAGACAGAACAAGATTCCCATGGTCAAATAATTGATGACACACATTCTCGAGTTGCCGATAGAGGTGGGAGATCCCACCCCACTGTTGATGTAGCTGAAGTTATTAGGCGTTGGACGCATTCTTTGCAACGCATTTCTTTACCATCTTTAACCCTTCACAACTGTAATTTATGGGAATTTCGTAAGGAATTAGAGCTTTATATCTTCTGTAGAAAGCCTAGATTTTGTAGAAAACGCAATACAGAGGAAAACATAAGGCAAAGGCAGAGGAAGTTGGTATGTAGATGTCGATGATGCTTCACATGGTTAGTAAATATACATATAGAAATTGTTTTTAAGTCAACTTCTTTGTGGTAATTAAAATAAAATAAGTTACATATAACTATATGTATATTTACATGATTTATAATTTAAACATTCATATTTTGATCATCCAAAAGATAAAGGTTTTGTTAATTCCATTTCAATACAGCCATGGCTTCCATACGCAAAAAAACTGCAGTAGTATTTACTCCATAAGCAAAAAATCTATACTTGTATTTACTCCACAAGTGAAAAATCTGCACTAGTATTTACTCCATAAGCAAAAAATTCCATTTCAACATAGCCATGACTCCTCTATAAGCAAAAGATCTGCAAATAAACATCACCACAAGTTAAACAAAATAAAAGTTAGCAGATTAAACAAAAAAAACCAACATATCAAATTAGGCTTTACCATTTCAAAAAAATTTGCAATGCAAAAGATCACCTACCTACAATTTTATCTTCATTCCATTTCCGAAACAGGTGCGCTACTCATCATATGCATTAAATAATTATTACGCTCCTGCTCGGGACAACCAAAAAATTTTCTCACCCTAATGGAACTTACAGTTAGAAAATCATAAGCTTTGTAGCGAAGGAACACATCAAGATCAAGCTTTAACAGTTCAACATACACTTCATGCTCTCCATAAATTCGTTGGCGTGTTTTTTCAACAATTGTATTTGATTCCTTAAGTACCTTAGCAACATTGTCAATAGATTCTTTAACCCCAGCAATTTATGTTGCAACAGCACTCTTTCTTTTCTTTTTCTTTGGAGAAGTCACAAAAATTGTGTCGGAATCGGAATTAGAAGTAGCTTCAAACTCAGTTGGACTTGCACCATCATGTGTGTGTTTAAAGTTTTCTAAAGATATGTCATTTGAAGCTAATAATTGATCAACCTCATTGATGGTGTTCACATTCACTGGAGCCCAGTGACGATTTTTTTCCTTTGTTGTTTGAGCATTTCTACCTGTTGCTCTATCTTTTGCATACAAAAGCATTAACTTATCATAATGAGTTATTTCTGCAAATTTTCATTTCTTTGCACTTGGTTTTGCCTATAAAAGAAGATTGTCATAATGAGTTATCATCAAACAAATAAGTTCACCACAATATCTTATAGTTTGTAAACTCAAATCTTAATCTTTCTTATAATCTTAAACATGTCAAACCCTTAGAACCATTATAAACACAAAGCATCACGATTTCAGTTTTTATTATCAACAAATCATTAAGCAATTGAACTCCAAGCTATCAACAGAAAGTACTTCAAATATCTACCAGTGGAAACTAGTTCCTTAAGGCCTGAATAAAACAACAAAAAACTTTAAAAAGAGAGAATAGAATAACCTGTATCATTGTGTCCCATACTTCCGGTTCGGCGTCAAATCTTTTAGTTATAGGGCTCCAAGCAATGTCGCTAGAGTGCTTAAAAAGATCGTAGTATTCATTAAAATCTGTCTTTAGAGATTTTATTCAATTTTTGACTTTATCCCTATCAATGACATCAATTGTTGGGCGCCAAATTTTTATTTTATTTTTTTGTATTCTTTATTTTGCTTTAATTGTTTTATTATTTTTTTAGTTGAGTCTTTAACTTAGCAAGGTAGAATGGGGTATTGAAAGTTGAAATTGAAATTTGAATGAAGGGTTAGGATTAAGTTAGATTAAGTAGTAGTAGGCTTGTTAAATGGAGGAGTAGAGACATATAAGACAAATAAGGGCTCACTTGGAAAGCCCAAGTGAAGGAGGGGTAATTTTGGAAGAATAGGTTAAAGAGTATGTTAGAAATTAATGAATTAGAAGGAAAGAAGAGGAGTTGTCGTGAATAGCCAAAAAGAAGAGAAAAGCGTGAAAAAAAGAAGAAGAGAAGAAGAAAGAGTCGTAGGAAATTTGAAAGGAAGAAGAAAGAAGAAGAAAGAAGAAAAGAAGCTAGGTCTTGATTTTCTTGGTTTTCAAGAAGGATTGTGAGTTGATTCATGAAGGAAAAAGGAAGAGGAGCATGAGAGCTTCCATTCAAGCCAAGAAACTCTTCATTTGGTGAAGGATCAAGGTAAGAGAAATTTTGATTTGTTAGATTTTGAAAGGGTTTTGGTTTAGATAGCTTTAAAAAAGTATGGGTTTAAGTTTTCTAAGATCAATTTTGTGATTATGTGTTATGAGTTATCCAATTTGAATGCCTATTGATTAGGGATTTTTGCCATCGATGAAAGAGATTAAGAAAAGCAAGAGGAGCATAAGGGGATACATTTTGAACAAGTATTAGGCAAGGAAATTAGGTGGGTTTCATGTTTATGATTGAGTAATGAGCCACTAAGCTTTCTTTTTTTCGAAATCAAGAAATAAAAAGTTAGTTTTTGAATCAAATGACTAAATGATTTCAATTACTTTGCTTTTAAATGATTTAAAGAATTTGCTTATGTGTGTACATGCTTAATTAATTGAATTTGAATTGTTGTGAGTATGGAAAAATGCATGTGTATTGTATTTTAACTTGCTTGATAATAAATTATCGTGATTATTGAAAATGCATTGCGATTTATGAATAATGATCAAGTTATGGCATTGAAACATGTCATGGCATTTTGTATAAATGAAAAGATAGAAAATCCCGAAAGTATGAGCATTCAATAAATTGATTTAAGCATGATTATGTGCTTTTGTTTGGACGAGAGAGGAACGTTTTGTTAGTCACGTGCACGTCGACGTAAAGCCTTATCCCGGCTGCCCGCTTGTGGCCTACGAGATCCGAAAATGGACTCGTTTTGTTCACGGTTTAAACTTCGGTTTATTCGTTTTGTTCCACGGAACTCTCGAGCCATTTGTTTGTCCATTGCATCTTTGAATTGTTAAGTATGTTGCATAAATTGAGTGTTCTGTATTGATGGTTAAATGGATATATTGTGTTGATATGATGATATTTTAACTCTAAGTTTTGAATTCAAATTGCGAATTTGAGAACGGAGCATTTTATAAATTCATTATGATGTTTATATGACAAATGAACATTTCAACAGTTTTGCTTATTCTTCGTTATAAACATGTTACCCACGAGCTTAAAGCTCACCCCCCTTTTCATTCCCATTTCCAGGTGATGAGAAAGAGATCAGGTGAAAAAAAGTAAAGGCATTTGTTTGGTTATGCACGTGTTGTATTTTAAGTTAGATTGTTGTAAGAATAAGACCTTGGACATATGTTGAGAATTTTGGGGTTTTTTATTTTTTGTATTTGAATTTTTGATATTGATGTTATAATATGGTTTGGAATGCCATTAAAGTTTGTAAACATTTATCTTATAATGTTGATGAAATATGAATTGTGTATGAATGGTATGAGTTGAGTTGATGAACTTTGAATAGAAATTGTTGCGATTTATTAATAAGTGAATTATGGAAAAGAAAGGTAGGATTTGTGGTGAGTGATAAGATGTTTTTGAATATGAAGAATCATATGAATTGAGGTTTG
>JAOQMR010000213.1:41712640-41726430 GCA_027563865.1 Erythroxylum pelleterianum | reverse complement strand
ATATGTAATATAAAGTGTGTGGGTTTGAATTTCTAAATAAAATAAATCAGTGTGATGTATGGTTTGTTCTGTCTTGGATGGCATCCATGTATCCTCCCAGGGGGTATTTGGGTGTTACAATAACAAACGGAAAAAAATGATGTAACCTTTATTTTTTACCATATTAAGGGAGATAAGTATATCTATTCAATTATAATATATTACCTTTTTTCATTTCTTATTTATTCTTTATTTCATATACAAACTAACTTAACACTATGAAAGTTATATTGCGAGCTTAAATTAGTATTTATTTTCGAGACCTCGAAGGGCACACAGGAAAAACGACACTACAATTTAAAGGTACATAACATACCAAACAAACCTCTTCGAAGACCAAAGATCAACAAAGATCAATAAGAGTTTAGGTTTCAGGTATGATGGCCGAGTATGTTAGCTCTTTCTCTCTACAGTCTACGAGCACCAAATTCAGGACTTTCCTCTTAGAAACCTTAAATTGACCAATCTTTTCCGTTAAACTGTGATCTTAAAATATGTTTTACAGTCCCTGATTGTCTAAGATGTTCTAATATATAGGATCTTCGCTAGGAGGCAAGTGTAGAGCATACTTGTCTTCTATGTATGACTGATGGGTTACGTTATTCAAGACTTAAGCTTTCAAAAATAAAGGAGTTTAGAGAAAAGTCATGAAAGGAAACAATCTCAAACTTTCATTCATCTTAAACTTAATAGATTTCAAGCTCTCGATTTTAACCTCTAAATACAACGATAGATGAACCTTACTTTTATAGACGTAGCAAGGGAATACTAACAAACTACTTTTAACAGGGAATATATACCTACGTATAATCATGACAACTTTAAAAAAAGATGTCTTAAGTACAATCATTACATACATTTGAAAAAGCAATTAATAAAAATTATTCGTAAAGGATAATAAAGAATCTTGGAAAGTAGGTGTGGCCCTAAATATTCTTTACACGTATAATTTAAAGAGGGACAGAAAGTGAATGTGGACCACCACTATCAGTGTCTGAGACAGTTAGGTCACAATCCATTTGATCCAAAGTATAGATGAATCGCTCCATTTCAAAATCTGTCCTAATTGGAGGCCATGAAAATTGGATATCCTAGATTAAGTCATGGGTCATGGACTCAGCAGTGTTTGACTATGATTCTGTGAAGTGTCCATCTTGTGCAAAGCTTGGAGGACAAGGTATTTCGCTGACCATGATATTAAATCCTGTGGTAGTAAATTGGGCAACAGAATTCCAATAGTTAGAAGATGGAGAGATAGGTTCTGGAAGTTGAAAATCTCCAAGATATGGGCCTAAAGAGGTGCATCTTATGGAATGGGCCTTAGACGATTGATGATTGAGAATATCCAGAAAGCTGTAAAAATCTCCCATAAGCTTTTGTCGTTGTTTTGGCCAATTAGTTGTAGTGCGCTAAAGCTGAACATGGTTAAGAATATAAAGGTATCCTGCTTTGGTAATAATGTAAGGACGATAAATCATAAAAATGGCATAAGCATTCTGATCAGTCAATGGAATATCCCAGAGTTGATGCTACGTGAGAATTTGGGACATTTGAATTTTCCATTTGGGAAGAGACTGGAACCATTCGAGGAAGGTCCAGAGCAGAGAATAAGCATTGGAGGGATTAGAAAGATGTCGGTAGATATGTAGATGAGAGAAAGAAACAGTACAAGCATACTGAGCAGATAAAGCCCATAAATGCTAGAATGCAGGTTCATAAAGATTAACATAGAGATGATACAACATTTTGTATGGTGACACAAAAGCAAATAGGTCAGGTGTGGAGAAATATGAAGATAGAAGAGTAAGATGGAGATAATAAAAAAGACTTTTGTGAAGAATAGACATAACTTCAAAAAAAGTAGTAGGAAGGTTTTAGTAATGGGAGGAAATGTTTTTTGAGTTTTAGCATATTGGGGAAACTCCATAATAAGAAGAAGAGGAAAATGTTGAAGAGAAGATGAAAGGAAGTTATGGGGGCAGTGAAGAAGGGTGAATATATATAAAGAGAACCAGGCATGTCATGGAAGCAAGTGCATTCCTCCTATTACTAACGCCCCCAATAATGTTGCTGAAGTTGCATCCCTTGCTCGCATGAGCTAATTTTACCATTTACACCTCTTCCTTAGTGAAACTAACTCACCTTGCAGCACCGTATTGTTTAACCTCAAAGCACCCTACCTTAATGTATTCTTTCTTAATGACCCTCTTTTTGAGAATGCATTATGATATCTTTGGGCACTCTTAACCCTTTATGCATGTGCTATTACCTTACCTCCTCTACAGGTCTACTAATATTTGTGTGATCGAGAAAAAAAAAGGTCTCTATTATGGACATTCCTTTAGTGATATCAACCACTAGAACAATGGAAGAAACAACTTTCCATAGTTATTAAACAACATCGATTATGGGAAGCATCTTACAAGAGACAATCTACATAAAGTTTCTTCATTATCCATCGTCCATATCTCATAGCAATAACTGGTTCCATTTATTTTGACAACTGTGTCTGTTTTCATCTTGTTTCACTTTATTGGCCCAGGTACAAGGACAATGTTCTTCAATTTCTTAGGAATTTTCTTAAGCAGATTAATCATTTTCCTCGACATACACCTATCCTTTCTACTTCTCTTGGACCCTACCAGGAGAATTTATTCTTGGTAAACCTGAAGTACCAGAAGTCGACATATCAGGCCCAAACAGTTCAGTGTATTCTGAAACTGAGGAAACTACCCAAGTCTAAGATGCCTCGGATACTACAAGACCTTCACAACCTCCAATCTCTCTCTTCTAAGATGCTCAAGACCCTAATGATGACATTTACATTCCCGGTGAAGAAGAACTTAATCGATCCCTACAAAGACTCCGCATAGATGATGCCAGTCCCAACAAAAGACAAAAGAGCTACAGAGCTCATTCTGATATTAACAATTGAAGTGATGTAAGCTCTCCATAGAATCTTCAGTCGTGACATAAACCAATTCATGATAAATGATGAGTTGGATTCCATTCCTCAATGTGGGACTCTCCTTTTTAGACATCATTATAGTCTATTATAATTGTGTGTCTTTTAGTGTGTTGATAAGAGAATCTTTAGGGTCCACACACTTTCCAAGATTCTTTCGAATATTTTTACTATTTGATTTTTTAAGGTGTGTAATGGTTGTACTTAAGGCATCTTTTTTTTAAGTTGTCATGATTTTACCCGGAGAATATATTCGCTATCTAAAGTAGTTTGTTTGTATTCCCTTGCTTTGCCAATAAAAACATGATTTGTCTATCGTTGTATGTTGAGGGGATGAAAGAGTTGTTGAAATCGAGGGGATGAAAGAGAGGTTAAAATCGAGAGGATGAAATCAATTAAGTTTGAGATGAATGAAAGTTTTAGTGTATTTCCTTTCATGACTTCTCTCTAAGACTTCTTCCCTTATGAAAGCTTAAGTCTTGAATAATGTGGCCCATCAGGCATACATAAAAGTCAAGTATGCTCTACACTTGCCTCATTGTAAGAATCCTGTGTATTAGAACGTTTTAGAGAATTTGGGACTATAGAACAAATCTTATATCAAGTCCTAGTTGAACGGGTAGGATTTCTAAGAGGACAACCTTGAGTTTGGATCTAATTTAAATTCTTTTATTTAGATTTTTTGATCTATACATTAACTAAATATTTGTTTATATAATTATTATATTTATTTTAAAATTTTATTGAATCAATTTTTAAGTTAATTTAATATAAATTTTATTTTTTTGAATTTATTTAATTTTCTTTTTAATTATACTTTTTAAATTTTTAATTTCAAGTTGAGATATTGATAAATTTGATTTAATTTATAAAATAATATTATTTTAGTATAATTGATTAAAATATGTTGAATTGGTCATTGAGTAGCTTGAATTGACCCAAGTCTCAACCTAATTATAAGCTCAATCAAGTGATTTGGTTTTTTCAACCTTTCTTTAGAGAGGTCAAAATACAAATGGTAGAATCTATAGTATATTTCATTGAAAATTTGGTTATATATTGAGTTGAGTTGGAGGAGATGAGCCTTATCTTTCACATTGTCTCAAAGTAATATTGTTTTAATTTTAATTTTTTAAACAATGTTACTTTAATGTTTAATGTTTAAATTTTTTTTGAATTGTTCGAGTCCAGACTCAAATTGAGTTCAATTTAAAATTCAACAGACGTTAATTTGATCACCTCATACTAAATTGAAACTTGAAATTTGTTTATTTTGTTTTAAAATGAAATTATTTTGACTTTAAATATTTTTTTTGTGTTTCGTTTTAAAAAAATGAAAAGAATCACATTTTAAAAATTAAATTAAAATAATATCAATTTTTTTAAAAAAATTAATCCACCCTAATTTAATTGAAATGGCATGCTTAATTTGCTAAGCTTACAATTTTAAAATTTAAGGAATACTTGTGGGAGACAAATTCCAATTGGGCAAACCCGTGTAGTTGAAACTGCAAAAAGCCCCAATTGACTAGTGCAAAATCCTTAGTTAACGGATTCGAAAATTTGCAACCTCACCTTAGGTTCTGGGTTCCATATTACTCAGTAAATGCGTGTAGTTCTAGAGTTCTCATTCTCAGATTTGAAGCACTAATTGAAAATCCAAACTAGTTGGATTCAGCTCCGTTGATTCGTTAGCCTCCGCCATGTACAGCGGTTCAAGCGACGGCGAGAACCACGAGGCGAACTCGCAGAGGAAGATCCCGCCAGCTTCGTCTATGTTATGGGTTCGAAACCTCCGCCGGTATATTGGATCGGGTGCGGGACTCGGATCTGAGGCACTCATGGGTGTGTTCCCAAAGTCAAACTCTTTGCTCATTACTCCTTACTCTCTAAATTTAGCAAGTCATATTCACTCTTGTATTCATGTGCTTTGATCAAAGTTTCAATTTTTTTTTTTGTTGGGTTAGTTTGGAAGTATGATATTTTTATCTAACATTTTACTTGGTTACTTTTGTGCAATTAAATATGTAGTCTTTGGTAGATTGTAATGCAACACAACACGAAATCATGAATATCTGGAACAATCCTCCTATTAGGGTTTATTTTTCGAGACCAAGTATATATTCTTCTAACTAAAGCTATGTTTGATTGGAGCGATAGGTTTTTAATGGAATAGAATGATTTATAATGAAATGAAATGTAATATTAGAAAATTGTTGTTTGGGAGAGATGGAAGGGTTCATAATGTAATATAGTGAAATGTTATTTGAAAGAAGGGTTTATAATATAATATAGTGAAATGTTATTTATCATTTTTCATTCCATCCTAAACCCTTCAAATCGGAGGTTACTTATTTTTACTGTTTAAGATATAATGGGATGTAATGTAAAACCCTCTCCTTCTATTCTATTTTATTCCGTTCCATTATAAACCCTCTTCCCAAATGATGAAATAATATTACATTTCATTAATAACCTCCCAACCAAACCTAACCTAAAGATTAGTTATTTGAAAATTTAATCTCTTTTTTTTTTCTTATGTCACGTAGAGCTTGAGACAAAGAGGATTTTGCTTGATATTTTTAAAGAGAAGCAGCAAAAGAGTGCAGAAGCTGGTACTATACCATCGTTCTATAGAAAGGCATGATCTGCAATTTTTGACTTGGCCTTTTGCTGCTACAAGGCTGGTTGCTCGTCGGTTCTTATTATGTGATTTCTTTGTACAGAAACCTGAAGAAGGATCAATTAGTCACAGGGTCCAAAGATTGGCAAAGTATCGATTTTTAAAGGTATGATTTACCTTCCTGTATCATCTGTTCTTCTTACTTTATTGATTGCATTTACCTTCCTGCATGGTCTACTTGTTATTCTTACTTTATTGATTGTGTTCAACTTCTTGCATGGGCTACTTGCTGTTCTCTTTGGCTTACTGCTTTACTGGTGACACCATTCATTTGAATTTGCAGAAACAATCAGATCTTTTGCTAAATGCTGATGATCTGGATGCAATGTGGGTTTGCTTGAGAGAGAACTGTGTGATTGATGATGCCACTAGCGCAGAAAAGGCATGTGGAGCTTGCTATTTCAAACTGTTTTAAGTTGTGTTAAAAATCTGAATAGTATTAGTGGGTCCATCATTACTCTAAGCTTATCCTCTTGCTGCCAAATAGAAGTGGATTAGAATGAGCTATCGCTTAGCCCTAATTAGTTCTGGATTTTGATCTGTAATGTCAATAATGGACTATTAATTGCTCATTACTTGAAGATGCTTACAATCAATTCCATATTAAATATATGTTAGAGACAGTAGGTGTATTGATCTGCTAATTTTTGATGGAAAGGTGCAACAAAGATTCAGAATAGTCTATCTTGTGCTTGCATAATTATTCTTTTAAGTACTTTAGTTAAGCTCTACTTATGTTCCTTGATAATTTACTGTTGTGGCATTACAACTTGCTGAACCATTTGTTTTAGTCTTTGGTGATGTTAACTACTGCTTTATTAATTTCTTGTAGATGAATTATGAGGATTTTTGTCACATAGCCTCTGTGTGTACAGAGCAAATAGGGCCCAAATGTCGACGCTTTTTTAGCCCATCTAATTTTATGAAGTTTGAGAAAGATGAATCTGGGAGAATTGCGATTTTGCCCTTTTACCTTTATGTGATGCGAACTGTAAGTACATATTTCATTCTTGTTCTAAAGATCCTTTCTTGCAGACATAAGATTGATATGTAGAGGCCCGGATATAAGGATCGAGTTGGACTTAACCTTCACAAATTGGTGCCCACTATCTATTTTGTTCAGGTATCACTGACGCAGGCAAGAATAGATATGAGTGAGCTTGATGAAGATTCTGATGGTTTTCTTCAACCAAATGTATGGATCTGATGCATAGTCAAAATTGAAAATATTTGCTGAAAATCTATACCATATCTGTTGCTAGCTAAACTTTAGCATCTCATTTGTTAACCTTCTAGTATATATAATTTGATAGGAAATGGAGGCCTATATACGAGGGCTGATCCCTAATTTAGCACAACTACGGGATATGCCTGCTGCATTTGTTCAAATGTATTGCCGCATTGCTGCACATAAATTCTTCTTCTTTTGTGATCCTCATAGGCGAGGTTTGCTCAGCTTCCTTTTTAGTAGTAATGTGGTAATATCTTTTAGTACTATTTTAATCATCAAGATTTATGATTTGTTTTTGCCCTTTTCTCAAAGTCTGATATATTGGATGTTTAACTGCGTTTGGTTGAGTTCCTCTGTCTTGTTATATTCTTCATAAAAGATCATCAAATCCAGAGATCTTCTTTAAATGTTCTCTTATGTGATATAAAGCAATGTTGGTCTTTAGGTTTTAGATTTTGAAACTGTATAATTTTTTTGATACTCCAATAGAGAACTGATGCAACCAACAAGCATTGTTAGTAACAATAGATGGCCATATTATTGGCTCATGGTGAGGAAGATCAGTAATAAACATAAGATCGAAAATTTTTTAAATATGTGCTTGTTTCTTAGAGTTGTTGCAGGTATTGATAGTTTGAGAAGGAATCTGCACATAGATCAGCCTGCAGTTAAGATTGATGCGTGAGGATAGAGATATTCTTGCAAAATTAATAGAACTTATCTTTTCTTTTTTATTTGTGCTTCGATCTTAAATGAGTGTTGCAGAGTTGGCACATAACTTTTGCAAAAAACCAGTGATATCCTTAGGAAACCAATCTGCAGTAGTCTGTGGTTATCTGCATTATCTGTCTACTCTTTATCAAATTTTCTCTTTTAAAGATAAATGATGTTATGAAAATGGCTTGATTATCCTTTCAAGTTCTTTTTGTTGCTCAGAGTATTTCGATTGTTGGTTATGCTTGCAGGGAAAGCTTGTATAAAGAAGGTGCTGCTCAGTAACTGTCTTCAGGAACTAATGGAATTACACCAGGTACATGCAATTTGGTACTTTTTGTTAACATATGAATATAAAAGTTATTGATGAAAGTCAGATTTTATACCTGAGGTCTATTTGGTTTATCAGTTGTATTTTCTATTTTTTTTTGGGCTGGTCATGAGGTTGAACTTAGTAATGTTTCAATGATGGTTACCCATCTGGCTGATTTGTTTGATCTAACCTTTGTTGATACTAGGAAAGTGAGGAAGAAGTCACAGACACTGAACAAGCTGAAAATTGGTTTTCTTTGACATCTGCACAGCGTATATGTGGTGGGTTTTTGGCTACCAACTTCCTTTTCTTTCTTTTTACCTCCTTCTAAGTTGTTTCTGCAGAAATTTGTCTCATAAACCCCCACCTCAGGCTTTATGTATGTCTGCTTTCTTTGTTATTTATTTGATCACACTTTGGGAGCATTCTCTGCTGTTGTTGTTGATCATACTTTGGGAGCATTCCTTGCTGTTGTTGAGCCTTCTTAACCTTGTAACTAATTCAAAGTAACTACATACTGTATTAGAAAGAATTTGGATTAGGAAAGCACTGTAATTGTTAGGTGGTTGTGAGGTAAGCATATTGGGGACCCTAGTAAAAGGGGTAGCATAGTGAACAATGGGTGAAATAATGGCACCATTATCATGTCTTTATGTGGTACCCTGCTTTGAGGAGTTACTGGAAGAGTAGAAACTAGGTCCAATTTTGATTGGCTTGACTTCGTAAAGTCATTTGCTTCTTCCTTTCTTTTTTTTATTCTTTGTCCTATCTTTTCGGGTGAAGGGGCTCTTAAGTGCACAATCCAGACACATGAACTTTTGTTCATATTCATAAACAGTGATTGTGCATGATGGAAATGGTGAAATTGCAGATCAGCCTATTTAGTTGATAACATTACATTGTATATCTAAGTGAATCATGGTTCTTCTGCAGATATGTTCCTTGCCCTTGATAAAGATATGAATGGAACATTGAGCAAGCAAGAGCTTCGAGAATATGCTGATGGAACACTGACAGACATTTTTATTGAAAGAGGTTGGAGAAAGTTTCACTTGCCATGCTTTTATGAAACATTCATGTCTTATTGTGTTAAAATTCTTTGGCATTTTTATTATCTTGTAATGCAATTGCTATAATGTCTATGTGCAAGCTTTCAGCCCAATAGATGCTCACAATTCTGTTAAGCTAAATGAGCTATTAATTAAACTGTTTTGGTGGAAATTTCAAAGTCAATACGGTAAGTTCCTAGGTTTTATATGGAGCCTTTGTTTAGATTGCTACGCACAGGCTTTTGCCAACATTTTCAGTTTAGCAGTAAGTCATTATATGTGTCTGTCCATGATAAGATTTTCAACTATTCCACATCAGTTGCACAATAAACTAGTCCAAATTTCTGTGGTTGTGTTGCTTTTTCTTGTGATTACTCATCATCTTTTTGCTTGCATTACATTATTGAGCATACCAATTGAATTTCTGGTTCTGAAAATATGTTAATCGAGATCATTATATGTTGGACACAGTACTATGATGTTGTGCTTTCCTCAGGTGGTTGATTTTCTTTTTTTACACTTTTGGAGATGTCTCCCCTTCAGTTTTGTTTTCTTATTTCATTATTTTCATTTCATTCCCAAATTAGTATTCGATGAACATGTCCGTCGTGGAAAAGGTGGGGGAGGAAATTCTCGGGAGATGGACTTTGAGAGCTTTCTCGACTTTGTTCTGGCCTTAGAAAACAAGGATACTACTGAAGGATTGACATATTTATTTCGATGTCTTGATCTTCATGGGCGAGGATTCCTTACAACAGCCGATATCCACTCACTTTTCAGGTTTGTGTGTAAATTCTTCATATTTGCTTTGTCTAGTTGAATCTTTGGATGGAAGCGAAGAAGGGGAGCATCAAAAAGCTGAGGTGTTTCCTGATTCAGTCTTCCTAAACAAAGCTCTGAAGTTTCCTGCTTGTAGTGGTTGAGCAAGTTCTACGAGTCTCGAATCTTCAGAGACATAAACCCAAAGCTTTTTGTTTGGATGGAATATTGTATTAACTACCTCTGTTTCACGGTTCTTTAGTATTGAAATAGTTGAGGACTAGAAATGTGTACTTATGTGACCTGTAGGATAGCAAACACTTCAATCTTGCAAGTGACTCTCTAAATGAACTTGGCAAGATATTGATATCTCAGAAAGCTATTTCATGATTTTCTTGAAACAGAGATGTGCATCAGAAATGGATTGAGGGAGGAAATTATGAATTGTGCATTGAGGATGTAAGAGATGAAATTTGGGACATGGTAAAGCCAGCTGATGAACTGAGGATTACACTCAACGATTTGCTAAGCTGTAAACAAGGTGGAACAGTTGCCAGTATGCTCATTGATGTCCGCGGATTTTGGGCTCATGATAATAGAGAAAATCTTCTTCAAGAAGAGGAAGAACCAGAAGAAGAGTAGCCTTGTGTACCTTGTCGAAGGTGACCATTTACTAACCAGAATGTTTTCTTAACTTTGGTTTTACTGGATATGACTCTCAATAGAGACAAGGATTTCTTACCAATTATATCTCTTACTGCGTGACAGTGTATTATCATTTATGTATTCTGGCTGATGTACAAGAAGCCGTGTGTGAACAATACAGATGGCATAAGTGCTTACATCTGTTCTATGGAATGCAATGCTGTTGTAATGTTTGATATCTTTCCCATCCTGATTACTCTTTATAACCTTGTCCATTCTTGGGTAGTAGCTGCTCATCAGTTTCTTATTAAGGGAACAGCTAATCCTAAGATTTATGTTAAATCAAAGGCTTTGTAAGGATACTTTGTTCCTTATCAATTTATGCTGCAACTGCCAACTGTGAACAATGCTCATGTTCAATCACTCTTTAAAGTTTCATAAAAATCAAAAGATTTAACATGTGCCTCGTCAATCATAGGATAGCTCAACTAAGACTAAAGGACTTTTATCTTTCTTAAACCTTCAATCCTCCTACATCGTTATGGTTCGGCATAGGTGCAGGGTAAGAGACATTCAACTAGTCTCGAAGGATCATGTACTCACTCTCTTTGATTGGGATCTTTGTTATTGAGTTGCGGAAATGCCTGAGGTAACTCCAGTGATGGTATCAAGCTTGTGTTTCCAATTCTTTACTTTTCTTCTGATTTAGCATCTGAAATTTATCGCATTCGTTACTAATGAAACTCTTTTTCCATATTTCTGAGATCTTAGGCTGCCAGGATAGTACAATATGGCTGAAAGCATTTCCCAAATATGTTATAGCTGCGTCTGAGGTGCTTAAAGTGTGCATAACATTCCAGGCATGTGGCCAGTTCTCCACAATGAATTGAAAATAAGGAATATTAAACTACCGAGCATGCATTTACATTTAGTTCCTATGGACAAAGATAATTTCAGCAAAATAATCATCTTTAACTAGGGAGGCTAGCACAAAATATAGGGCCACAATAATCGTTGGCTGTTTTATACAGGCTGATAGGGTTGAACAGGATCTTTCCACATGGTTCACAATTCACAAGCTCCTGGGCTGCAAGACCCTGACCTTCAAACTTCTCCTGACTTACTAGACGTGGAATGGTTTTCTTGGGGTAGGAACTCTGTTTTCCAAGGATTGCAATCTTTGTTTAAGATGAAAAACTTCGACCTGCAAGACCATGGGAATGGTAGCATCAGAACTTCCAGTAATTACATTGACAGAGAGAGACTGACCAAGTGACCATGCTAGAAAGAACGAAACACTTGAGTCTCCTCTGCAGAATTTCTATGTGGGGGTTGATACGGCAAAATTTCCTTCCCGATCAGAAGAAGACTGTTAAAGATCAAGTTGGGCTTTTTTTGGAAGTCAAAGGGTTCCAGTGTTTGGTTCAGATAGTACCTGTAGTTGAAATGCTCTTGTTCTCTCCCCTGTAAGGACTCCCCTAGTTGAATGAAGCTCCTGTAACAACAAATAGGCAACCCCATCAATCATCAAAAAGTTATTCTATGATTATCACGGCGTACCTGCACAGGAATCTGCACTATGTATTATACCTTCTGTGTGTCATCCAAAACTGCCTTAAGGAAAGCAACATCGTGCTCGAGCCGTACATTGTCAGAGTGGACAATATTTGATAAGTTGTTGGCCTCCTCCTGGGCAAGCTCTAGACTAGCCAACTTCTCTTTCAGCAACTCCATCTCTCTCATTGTATCTGCCAACTTTTTCTCCATCTCTTGTCTGCTCTTAAGAACAGAGGATAAATTTTTTTCTGCAGTTTCTTGACTTGTTAGTGCAGTAGCCAATTGCCCTTCCAGGATTCCATTCTTTCTCATCAGAGTGGCTATTTTTGTCTCATACAATTGGTATACACTTGAATGAACTCCTCTCATTGTAGAATCTGTTTCTAGTATTACTATATCCTCATTTTCAACCGGAGGGTTTCCAAAACATTGGTTGCGAAAATCAGAATTATCAGCATTTGACATGCAAGATATATCTTCGGTGATAATCTTGCCTATGGTATTGTTAGCTTGCATTGAGTAATCTGATTTAACTTTTTGGTACTCTACTACCTGAAATCAACAGAATGTTCAAGTTATTGATGCAGTGTGTTTCGTACCGACAACTTCTTCATTTCGGGCATTCATAGACTGAGATAAGAACCTATCATACAAGCAGGCACTAACTCTGGCGAGCGACCCTTGGTTGTTTAAGGAAAAATAACTGTAAAGTGAAACGATAACTCCTAGAGCTATAACAGCAATATACCACTTTGCATAGCATCACGATGCTTGTATTGTTCTCCCACAACCCCGTTTTCACAGTTAGACAAGCATCCGAAACAAATTCAGAAGGAATTGTTGGCATTCAACACAAAATTGAAGACCAAAAAGTAATAAAAATAGGAATGGGAAGGATTCTGAAAACTTACTGGTGCACTTACATCTTCTGAATTCTTTGTGCCCTTAGTGGTTGTGTTTTGTTCTTCTGCATGAAATTGCTTGCGGAGTGAAGTATTTCCAACAGCATTTGAATCAATGAAAGAGGACTCTGACAAGGATTTTCTACCAGAACCATGGTGTTCAATTGCAGATGCTAAATTTTGTCTACCAAATGACTCAACCGATCGGTGGGAAGAACCAATACCAGTTTGAATACCCAACCCGGTGGATGACAAAAGTTTCTCAGACAGCGTAGCTCCAGGACCTTTGATCGTAGTGGTCCGTCGACCCGCTGATGATTCATTCTTCTCCATGCCCACCACCTCAACCTGTAATGAAATATTAACAAGACTGATAATTTGACAGCAACTATAGATCCTGATTCTAATCACTGACCTGATTGGAAAGCTCCTTTTTGGATCCTCCAAATGCAACAAGGAAATCCTTTTCCTTGTGCTGCACAAGCACTAAGCTAAAACCCTAAGACATAGAAACAGCACGATGTCACCAGATATGCACGATATGAAAGTAAATTCAAAAGAGATTCATGTTCATGCTAACATCAAAAAAAAAAAACAGCAGTAAAATCTAAATCAAACAAATGACTCTGCAAGATATGTGATCATACATCTAGAAATTTTTAGTCAATAGATTGTGCTGGGTAATGGATGTTTTGCAGGTGAAGCCAAAGGAAACTCTGGTCAAGAATGGTAACATCTCAAGGACCATCTAAGAAAATCAAAATACAGATCTGAAATTTCACATCAGATTTATGCTTTTGTTAAATTATTGAACACTAAGCAACCAGGTACAAGATGAATCTTTTATGTCATTCATGCCACTATTTTTCTCTCAAGATGAAGTTATGAGACAAAAAGAAAACCATTACAGCTTCATTATAACTATTGATCATA
>JAOQMR010000213.1:41690349-41712540 GCA_027563865.1 Erythroxylum pelleterianum | reverse complement strand
GCCACTATTTTTCTCTCAAGATGAAGTTATGAGACAAAAAGAAAACCATTACAGCTTCATTATAACTATTGATCATACAGGAGAGCCACTATTTTTCTCTCAAGATGAAGTTATGAGACAAAAAGAAAACCATTACAGCTTCATTATAACTATTGATCATATGAATGAGCAAGTTCAAAACCTGACAAACCTAACATGAAGCGATTGCGATTTTATTGTAGATCTTATTACAAAAATCATGAATGACAGGAACAATAGGTCATATTAAGACAGTTTGTGATTCAGATCTTCTGAAAGGAAAATCTAAGCAACTCACCTTATTTGTTGTTATACAAGATGGAGGTGATGCAAAGGCCACTGACCACTCATTTTTAAGAATATCAAAAATCAAAGTGTCGGAGTGTCCTGCATATACACAAAGTTCAACAGCCCATGAAAATAGTGCCTGACAAAGAAACTAAGAATTGATCTTAAAAAGTAGGAAACATTTTTTGGCTAATGAAGCATACTCTTTTTCCTGCTTCCTCCCCCTGCTATATACCACTTAGAACCACATAGAACTCCACAGCAACCAGCTCTAGGGGATGGATGGAAACCTCTTATCTTTATCCTTGACCACACCATCTGAAAAACATAACTCATGATCAATTTGTGACACTAAATTAATCAACTAGTTCGATCCAGCAATGAAGTTATCACCGTTTCAAAGTTGAGTGAATATAAATCATTCAAGGTCTTTGACTTCGAGGATCCTCCAAATATATGCAGAATCTTATCATCATATAGAGTTGCCACATGGTTTGATCTTGGAGATGGCCCTGTTCCTCTGCACATGAGATATGTAGTTAGTTAGAAAGTCTGCGTCACGTGCAGAATGATATAATGAAAGCCAACTTACGTGCAATGTATAGGGAGCCATGTTAAGGCCTTCAGATCAAACATATGAAGATCATTCAGCTTCCTCTTTTTAGCATCTTCACCTCCAAACACGAATAAAACTGAGCCTGCCCTAACTACCGTATGACCACTGCGAGCAACCTGCAACAGGCACGAAATTTCTGGTCAGCAAACGAATAGCTTTACCTCATATAGTTCTAATTGTTCACACTCAGGGCAATAGTGTTACTATATATACCAATTGGGTAGAGAGAAAAGGGAAGGAAATAAAAGGAATTGAGATATAATGCCTTGAACTAAGACCCAGGCAACAAAAGCTTCAACCAAATGGAAAGTCACTGAAAGATCGGCAAAAGATCGATACAAACCGGAACGTCTCCTTTTGCTTCCATGAGAGCCCAACATTCTGTTTCTGTGTCGAATGCCCAAACTGGAAAAAGCCAGAGAGAAAATTAGAGTCAGTCCATTTACCTAGGAAAAACCAGTAGAATGACAATGTGTTACCCGCAATTTTATCACTTGGAGGATTTGTCTTCCCACCAATCAGAAGTGCCTTCTTCCCCCATGAAAGCTGGACAAGTCAAAAGAAAGATGAACCATTAGAAACTAGTGTGGCTCAAGCTCATCAGTGGCATAGCAATAACATGAAATAGCTAAAAGGACTAGGAACTAAGCTAGAGTTGGATGTAAAATACATAGTATTACCAATCAATAGACAATAAACCAGAAATGCTATATGGTGAAAGCTGTAACTTAATCCTATTAACAGAAAACAAGAGAATACCAGACTGTGGCCCTTGCATGCAGGGATCTTCAATGGCAGACTACTTGGAGACAAGTAAAGCTTAGAAGAAACACTAGTCCAATTAAACCTGTCAAAATCAAGCACCTGAACAGCAAAAAAGAAAAGACAAAGAAACAGAAATATTCATAAGCTTCCATGGCATAGTCTGAGCGTTATGAAGACATTCGATATCTAACCTGAACATCATCCAACAATCCGTTTCCTGATTCACCACCAACAACAATCATCTTGTTCCCAACTACAGTTGCTGCATGCTGTTTTAAGGAGAGTAAAAAAAAAAAGTGAAATTTCGTCTTTGAAAAGGCAGAGGCAGTCCAGTGAGAATATTACTAAAAGATTGAGTTACATTGGATCGAGGTTGAGGTTTATCCCCAGCAACGGACAAGACCATCCAGTTTTCCGAGTTCCCTGACGTAGAGCCATGGACCTCCGGTGGATTTGACGAGCACTGATACTCATGTTCATCAGATTGACCACTCGTGGTAGCTGAAACACCTTCACTCTGCACCAAAAACTCGCAAAAACATTATTACCTTGAACTGGAGATCATTGAACTCTACAATACCAACAACTTATAATCCTTACATTGTTATTGTTAACCCTTTTCTGCGGTCGAAAAGGACTTCTACCTCCTGGTGCGGAGTCTAAGATTTGTACTTTCTTCACCCTAGAAGACCACAGACATTTTCATGTAAGAGAGACACAACAACAACATTCTGCAACCAGAAACATCTCTTACTGCTAAGAAACTATAGAGCCATTTCAAAGTCAACAAATGACTTGCATTAACTGACCTTCCAAGCTTGGTGCGTCTACGAGATAGACCAAACATCTTGTCTATACTCAATACAAGACCTTCCTCTCTATACTAAGCAACTCTTAGTCAATAAAACCCTAGGATTTATCAAAATGCTGCACCCATTCTTATCATCAAGCACAACCCAGAAACAAAGAAAACTGAAAGCACCCACTACCCAGAACAACAACAACAACAAAGAGAAAAGTGAAAGAAAGAACAAATTACGAAGAAGCTACAGTCAACGAACGTTCCAAGAACTAAACAACACAAGAAAAGACATGTTGTGAAAGGTCATGAATTTCACCTAGCAAGAAAAAGTTGACACAAAATCAGAAAAATGAAAAAGGAAACAAAAAGGGAAACATCCAACAAATGATATAGAAAAAATACTGTTTGGAAGCCAAGAAAACTGTGTAAATATGATAAAAAGGACACTTCTTCGGATTGGCTCAGAATCAAAAACAGAAAAAGTAAGTTGCTTGATAAGAAACAACAATGCAGCGACTGATGTGAGGAGAGGAGAAGATTGGTTGGTGAAAGTGATAATGATAGTACTCAGGAGGCGAGCTGATAGAGTTAAGGACAGTCTCTAACACATGAGCTGTAAGTTAATAGTAGTAGAGACTAGAGACAAAGAAGGGGGTGCGTAGGTTAAGAAGGAAAGTGATTTGTGACACTTTTTGTCTCTGTCTCCTACTTTTGTGACTCTGGTCCAAATTTGCACATGTTTAGACACTGCTTAGACAAACATAATAGTCGAGCCGGGATTAATATGAGTATAAATTACTTCGAAAGAAACTCAAAAATAGTAAAAAATTGAAAATTTTTTAATATTATCTATAATAAAAAGTTTTTTTAAGAAACAAAAAGCGGCAATTATTGTTTGATGCGCACCAGGTAAATCTCTAGATTGATGCAATATCTTGTAAATTACCCCAACTGAGTATTTCACATTAAGCAAATTTTGTACGACAGGTTCGATAAATAAAGCGTAAATAGAGAGATTTAAACATGTGACTTTTTGATTCTATGTCTCCTACTCCACCAACTCAACTACCCTAAACGATTATAATAAAAAGTTGTTTATTAATTTTATAGTTTTCTTGAAACGTATATTTTTTTTAAAAATCAGTATTACACATTTTAAGATAGAAATTTAAAAAGACAAATTATATTTATTTTTATATTAAAATTATATTTATTTATTTTTAAAAAGAGATTCAAGCAATTAATTATTAGAAAAAATTTAAGAGTTTAAAAAATACATATATTCGGATAAATTCAATATTTTAAATATTTATATTAATTTAATATATATATTTAAAAGATAAAATGTGAATTCTTAATATAAAATAAGCATATCTTACAAGTGTCCGTTGTCTTAAAGAAAGGAAGGTGGTCGCTGACACATTTAGTGCAGTGGGCCCCGATCGTCTGCAAGATGTCTCGGGACTTGGGGATGGAGTTCCAATCTGCCCCACCCACGTGTTATTGAGAAATAATATATATTTATATATTTTTAATATATATATATATATATATATATATTCACAACAGCTTTTTTCTATAATCATCACCTCCTTTTACATAAAAGCATGTTTTGGATTTTTGGTTGGTATGGTACCCTTTTTTTCCTACACAAGGTTTTATTGGTTTAATCAGATTTTATTTAATTTCAAGCTTAAATAACCACAATATTACATCTAATTTATATATTATTAAGAAATAATTAATATATTCTTAATAAAAAATATAAACTCTATGAAATAAAAAGCATATTAATTATTTGATACAAATTATTTTTAATACCTTATATTTTAACAATATTTATTACACTTGAAATTTTAATTAATATTTGAAATAATTATTTTAAAATTATGCTAATATTTAATAAGTTTATATTATAAATTAAACTGATGATTTAATTATTAAGAATTGATAAAATTTGACTTCCGTTAAAATTTAAGATGTTATTAGTACTGCTTTTAAAATATTAATATACAACATATAATTATAAAATTATTTAAATATTTTAATAAAAATATTAAATTACGATTAATAAATTTATCTTATCAAACTTCTAACTTCAGATCACTCTCATGTCATTTATTTTATTAGAAATACAACAACATCCATTACGTAGAAATTTCGTTGAGATACAATATTTGAAGATATCCAGTAGTACGTAATCTAACTCTAACTGATTGAGGGGCTATTTTATCAAAACTAAAAGTTAAAAATATTTCATTTTCTCTGGTAAACTATATAACAACATTAATAAAGGGTTTATTAGAACTTGTAAGGTAATTTAACATTTTGATTCATTTGATATAATGATAATCATATTAGAATTAGTTTTGTAATTTAGTTAGTTGTTTTCCATGTTAACTTCACGTATGTGAATGTTATTAGGAAGAAGATGAAAATGCAAACTTTTTTTTTTCAATTTGAGAAAAAATAATTGAGTCACAGCCTCAATTGCCCCGACTTATATCGACTAGATGTTTAACTATTATAGACAAAACGATATTATTTTGCGTAAAATAGTTGAGCCTGATCTATATGTCAACCCATTGAAAATACCCGAGTCTAACCATCCCTTATGTATCCAAGTCATGATTATACAACATATTTTTTGTCTATAACTAGAGAATCATGAATATAACATTAATTTAGTTTTCTAAATTTAGGTTAAGCAAGATCACCAAAATGAGAAATGAAAAAGAAAAAAATTTTGTTAAAATATGGACTATGCTATATGTGAAACTGGGTTGGTATGAAAATTTGATTAAATCAGACGAACTTAATAAAATAATACCATTTTAATCTCGATTGATATCATAGTGCTTTGGTATTGAACAAACTATAAATTTTAAAATTTATCTCGAATTTATTTTAACTTCGAATTGAATTGGTCATAAAATTCGATTTCAAACTCAATCAAAATTTGAAAAAATTTATTATAACTTTAAGTTGGGTCAACCTATTTTACCAACTCTAAACTCAAAATGATATCACTTTTATTAGTAAAAAGGTAGCACACCATTGCATTACAAAAAGGGTGGAAAGTGGTCTAAATGTAGCTTCTCTTACATATGATGATGGACTCGTGGATTAGTACGCATGTATCCATCAGACACCTCTAATCTCATACCAGATACAGCATTGATTAAGATTATTAACTATCATTATTTGTGCCTGATGATCCAATTAAGTAATTAGCATCTCTAATGATCAAAGCCATAATGCTCCAACCCTTCTAAGCATAGGGATTAAGGTCCTCTTAAGGTGAAGGCTCATCACCTCATTTGCTCCACCCACAAGTTGACCGCCGATGAACACCACTGGCATTGCACGATACCCGATCCTCGACAGCGCCTGCTCAAGTTCCCGACCACCGGCCATCTCGTCGAGCTCATAGACCATCGGGTTAACCCCAAAGTCATTAAGTAGGGTTTTGATGGTATGACACATGCAGCATGTGCTCCTGCTGAATATCACGACTGGCCTGTCTTCTACCATTCGCTCAATTCTATCCATATTTGTGAAGATGAAGCTGATAAATCGAAAACCAGCAACTGGGGTATGCAATGCTAATAATGATATTTTTCTAGTGTTTGTTTGCTGAGAAAGTTGACGAGAAAATGGAACAGTGAAACAAGTATACAGCTAGTGGAAGACACCTGAGGCTTTTGGTGTGGATCCGGAGTGGTTGAGCATGGACGAGGGTTATGCGGCCATTTATAGCGTTTTCTTGGAGACTGTAAAGTTGGGTTTATCCGTAAAGAAAATCTAGAAAAGAACAGGTTCCATAATAGTGAAGCCAAATGAGAAATGTTCCATGTGATGTTTGGTGTCGGCTTCGAGATCACCTTCTGATAATTACTTGAAGAGTTTTTGATTCGTCGCTCCATAGAAAAAGTAAACTAATTAAGGATCGAATATTGCACACAAATATCATACAAAACACCTAATTTCCAATGTACCAAGACCAACATTGTATGTCTCATATACGAAGATGATATATATGGAGTTCCTCTATAGACCATCATCGTTATCATCATCACAATTAGTCTAAAGTCTCGCAATAAAGCGAGGTCTGGGAAGGTTTGATAGTACGTAACCTTACTCCTACATAGTAAAGATGTTGTTTCCAGTAGACCCACATACAAATGTGACAATAAATGATTTCTTTAATTTTATTTTTAAAAAATTTGTGTAGTTTTAATTTTTTAAAAAACACTAATTTTTTCTTATCTTTAAATTAAAAATAATTATAAAATACGTGCAATCTAAATATTAGTATCTCACATAGACCATGAGATATAATTCAATTTTTAAATTCGAACCAAACTAAATTAAACTCTCTCTCAACTAATATTTTATTACAATTTTCTTAAATTATTAACTTAGGTTGAGTTTAAATTGAACTTAAAAGTTAAATCGAGATATTATATTGATGATATTTGATATTTTTGTTATTATTTTTAACCAAAATTTAGGAAATAATTTTTAAAAAATTAAGAGAATATTTTAAAAAAAATTAAACCACATTAAAAGTCTATATATTTTTACCACATATACATATAATGTACGGTTTAGTTTTACATGTTTTAATTATGAGATGCTTTTTTTTTGGCTATATGGGTGCAACTTTTTTTTTCTTTTTCTATTGAGTGATTTCACTTTAGTATAGATTGAGACATAAACTTAGTTGGAAACACAACTTGGGATTTATCCAATTGGGACCTTCTTTGATTGTAACAAGATTCGCATCTACTTCTATAATGTGGATAGCTGCGACTTTTGTGACCAATTTAAAAGAAAAATGTTAGGAAATTAAATGGCTAGAATAGCAACAAAATATAATTTTAAGGCTTTATCACCAAATATTTGAAGTTTTATAGGATCAAATCGTCAATGGTATAATTATAATTTTACAAAGTCGTCTAATTAGATAATTAAAAAATTATCTCATTAAGAACGCAGTCTTACCTCTAATTAGTAGATAAATTATTTCTTGTAGACCCGAATGTAGAAAATATATATATACCTAATAAATAAAAATATAAAATAAGTAATAAACTAAATAATACGATAAAATAGAACAAAGTAAAAAATAAAAAGAAGTAAATAAATACACACACAAGTAAATAAAATAAATAAGTCGTTTACAAATACATCAAATTAGTTTAAATTGAAATATTTTCTTTCATGTAAATGATGAAAAGTAAACATTGATCGATTGACTTAAATGCTACTTGGTTTCTAGAGTCCTAATTCGATTGATTGAGGTTACATGCATGCAGAAATGGTACTTCAATTTTGTATTAGCTTAATTACAACCCTAATTGATGAAGTTAAATAAAGGACGAGCCTACGCATGAAATCATAAAGATGACGACACTAGCTAGGAATTCCACGTATGAAAAGCTTACCATGAGGACAAACCATGTACAAAAAAAGTCGTCCCCTTCCTTTTTGTGAGTGCAGTGAGCTAAGTCATATAGTGCACTCCATTGCTTTCGAAAGCATCAAGTTTTATGAGTAAAGTGACCGTACACGGATAAAGAAGACAAAGCTAGAGGTCCCCAACATCATCCCTTCTCTTCTTTGGCCTATGTTGCTCTTCTTTCTGTTTTTTCTTTCTTGGATTTCACTAAAGAAGAAGCTGTTAAAGCAAAACTGTTTAAATGTATTTAATTATCCCATTAATGATATTACTCACAATTAAAAAATGGGTTAATGAGATAAATTGTTAACGATAAATGATAAAAATTATAGACCCAAAAATTCTTAATCTTTAAAAGGCCTTCTTTTTAGTTTAAAAGGCCTTTACATTTTTTATAACCTTTCAAACCCTTGAAAATTTTCATTTAATTTTCACAATTTCATAAAAATTCTTTCTTTATAAATATCATATTTGAATTAATCAAATATTATTTACGAGACAATTAAACCCAATTCTTGAACTTAAATTGAACTAATTAAATTCAACTCAAATTAATAATTTAATTAATTTAAAACAAATTTAATTACTTCAAGACAAGTTTAATAACTGAATTAGATTACTATATTATTGACATTTTAATTAGTTCACGTTTGATGTTCATATTACACATTTTTATTGTTATTTCTTAACTGGAGTTTAAGAAAATGAATTTTCTAATAAACTGAAAATTAGAAAAATTTTCGATAATTTTAAAAGTTATGAGAGTTTTCTTAAATTTTATTAATTTATAAAACTTAAGTCTTCACATCTGTATGTATTTACACTTTGATTATGTGTTTAAAAACTCACTTTGTTTATTTCTATGTATAGAAATAAACTAATCATGATTATATTTTATACTTTAAAAGATAACAGTAACAAATACTTTATTATCAATGGACTAACACAAGCTTAATTATTTCCTAAAGTTTATATTTTTATATTAAATAGTACAAAATCTTCCCCACTCTAAATATCAATTAAGATTAAATATGCCATTGAGCTTTTACAATAACAAAGGATTTTTTTCCATATATTAGAAAGTGTAAGAAAATCTATCTAGAATATAGTAATTTTGATATTATCATAAATGCAAAGTTATTCTACTCGTAATAAAATTATGGATTGAACCCATTTCTTGACTTGGGTAATAAATTATCATAAATAGATGATTTATAATAATTAATAGACTTTTATATTATAAAATTATCTTAAAATAATAATTAATATTATATCGAATTCGCATTTCTTAGCTTATAAATACATGATTCTTAAGACTTGGCCAATAGTTGGGGAAGAGGTTATTGGTGCAATTCAAAAATTCTTCGTTCATGGCAAGCTCCTTAAGGAAATTAATTCCACTTTCATCTCTCTTATTCCTAAATCAGCTCATCCTTCCTCAGTCCAAGATTTTAGACCTATTTCCTGCTGCAATATGCTTTATAAGGTCATAGCTAAGATTTTGGCTAATAGGCTTAGTCAGGTCCTCCCTCTCATTGTTAGTCCTTTTATTAAGAATCGTCGTATAGGGGACAATTTTCTCTTAGCTCAATAAATTTTCAGGAACTATCACATTACTAACTCCCATAAGCGTTGTGCTATCAAAGTAAATCTTAAAAAAGCTTATGACTCAATCTATTGGTCTTTTCTGCTTAATACTCTTGAAGCAGCAGGCTTTCCGGGGAGGTTCATCGGTTGGGTTAAGGAATGTATCACTACCCCGTCCTATTCCATTCTGGTTAATGGGTCTCCTACTCAATTTTTCAAAGGAAAATCTGGTTTAAGGCAGGGAGACCCATTATCGCCTTTCCTTTTCATTCTCTGTATGGAAGTGTTTTCTAGGCATTTAAGATTTACTACAGACAACTCCCCCCAGTTCAAATATCACTAGCGTTGTCAGAGTCTTAAGCTTAACCATCTTCTCTTTGCTGATGACCTTTTATTGTTTAGTCATGGGGATTTGCTTTTGACTCAGCTTTTATTAGACTTCTTGCACACCTTTTCTATGTTTTCTGGCATGGAGATGAATAAGTCCAACAGTCAGTTTTATTTGTCTCCCGATATTCTTCATTTGAGTCGTAGGATGAATCTAGTGTCAGGTCTTCAGCTTGGCTCTCTTCCTTTTAGGTACCTCGGAGTTCCTCTCATAACCGGCCGTCTGTCTAGAAGGGATTGTGCCTCTCTTCTTGATAGAATTGATAATCGGATTAATCGCTGGACTCATAAGAGTCTCTCTTATGCGGGTAGGCTTCAATTGGTCATCTCAGTCCTCTCTTCCTTCCATGTCTACTGGTCTTCTCACCTGATTCTTCCTTCTTCCATCCTAAAGGATATTGAGGCTAAGCTTAGGTCCCTTTTATGGGCTGGGAAGGTAGGTTCTAACCATTCAGCAAGGGTGAAGTGGAGTGATATCTGTCGTCCTAAAAAGGAAGGGGGATTAGGCATCAAACATTTGACTACTTGGAATCAAGTGTTGTTAGGAAAACAGATCTGGCTTTTGTTTGAAGATAACGAAGCTCTTTGGGTGCGATGGGTTCATACTATTATTTTGCGGAGGCATAATTTTTGGAGTGTTCAACCTACCTTTAATAGTTCTTGGAGTTGGAGAAAGCTCTTAACAGTCCGGGACAAGTTGAGTCATCAATTTAGATTTAGGATTGGCAATGGTTTGTCTACTCTTTTTTGGCAGGATCCTTGGCACCCGTCTGGCGTTTTGCAGTTTTGGTCCACACCGAGGGAGATAAATCGATCGGAGCTACCGCTTTCAGCTTCTGTTTCTGCAGTGATCTCTAATGATTCCTGGAGCTGGAGTGTGTTATCTTTGGACATTATCAGACTCTTGGGTCCCCCCGCTTATCTACCTAATAGCTCCTCTCCAGATAGGCTGGAATAGTTAGCTAGTTCAACCAAATATTATACCAATGCCTCAGCCTACCGTAAATTGCGACCTCCTTCACCAGTAGTCCCTTGGTTTAATTTGGTCTGGTCTAACTTTAATCTTCCTCGTTGCTCCTTTATTTTGTGGCTGGCCTTTCTACAAAAGCTTCCCACCCGAGATAACCTTTCCTACCTCTCTATTCCTAACTACTGTTCCCTTTGTCTCTCGGCAAATGAATCCGTAGACCATTTATTCTTTGCCTGTCCTTTTTTCCAATTCTATTTGGGACTATTGTCTTTCTCATTTCAATTTGGTCATTCCTACTCCTTACAATCTTTCCTCTATCTTGTCCTGGTTCTTAGCGGTTTCCAGTACTAGACCTTACTTTCCTTTACTTCTTTCCACAACTGTTTACCACATCTGGAAGGAACGAAATGCTCGAACCTTCAAGAATGAAGCCATGGCGGAGGAGAGAGTGCTTTCTGGTGTAATCTCCCATGTTAGGGAACAGCTTCGCCTATACACCGAGAGGAGGTAATATAGATTTGTCTAGAGATCCTTTCAGGTTATTTGCTGAGTTGTTTTTTCAGGTAGCAGCTTGCGGGATTCCTTTGGCAAGGTCATGCCTGCATTCTTATCCCCGGTGGTTCCTTTGAAGCTCGGTTTGTACATGAGCAGCTTTCTTTTGGTTCGCTTCGACTGGGCTACTGATCTTCGGCCGCTTTCTACTTAGTTTTATTATACTTTGGTTCCGTGGAATTCCAAGTGTTTTACTTTTGATTGACGGATTTGTGTTTCTGACTTGTTTCCGCTTGCTTAGCTTGTATTAAGTTAGTTTATTTTAGCTTTCTGTGCCTTTTGGGGCACTTGTAACTGGACTTTTTGTACATATTTTTTCTTTTAATATATTCTTCTGATTTATAAAAAAAATACATGATTTTTAATGATTGATAAACTTTTTTTCATAAAAAAATTAAGAACTAGTACTTCTAAACTATCAATATTAACAATTAAACATGTTTTATTTTGTCATTTTATTCCATCATTTTATTAGTATTAAAAATAATTTTATCCGTCGTTTTATTCTATCGGAAATTATTATTACCGATGGAATAATTGCATTGCATTTGACTACATTATAAATTCCATCTTAACTTCATGGTTGTAGTAAGACCGTGCGTCACTGCCTTTGTTATTACAAGAGCTCGAATTTCATTTATAATGTTCGCTGCTACTTGATATTTGTTTGTTATCAGTCGTGTGTATAACCTACGATTTCTAGAGTATACGATGTGATTGATAGTGATGGCTGCTAGGTAGAGTATGCCAACGTTCTTATGCTGCTTATAGGTACTAATAAACCACAACAACTAGAGCTGTTAGTAAATATATAAAACTAATTAAGTTGGCCTTACATAACAGTTTAAGCTGTTGTAGTGAAACAGTCACTTAACATGGTATCAGAGCCTTTGTGACCAAGTGGACATGAGTTTAAATCCTACCACTCACCTGCTTATGCAAGTTTCAAACCAAAAGAGCTTTCTCTTGAGGGGGTGTATTAGTAAATATATAAAACTAATTAAGATGACTTCACACAACAGCTTAAGTCACTTAATATTGTGTTATTCCAAGCATATCAGCTTATGAATCAATTAACTCCACACAACTTTAGAATAGTTGCAATTAAAGAAATTGCTTTTTCATTTGTAAATAAATGATTTATAAGGGTTGGATTTATATTACTAGAAGTTTTTTTGAAATTTTTGAAAAATCATTAGAATAAGAGAATAGTCCTTTATGAAAAGAGGGCGGGTGTCTCTCGATTTAGATATTCTATAATCAAAATTTATCTAACATACCTTTAACATAACATCAAGCATTCAAACTTATGAGCATCACGTACTTATGAGCATCTTTCATATATATTATGCATGTGAGGATAAGATTCTCATGTTAACTTTCCAAGATAGTGAAAAGGAAAGAAAATGAAGAGAATGCATGGTCGGATCGTGGCATCGCAAAATGTTGGTTACTTTTTGTAGGAGAGGGACCGAATGTTCTTAGCTTTTTTGTTGTACAATTTTCCCAAAAAGTACTTACGGATAAAATGATTTTTTTTAAAGCAAAGGAATATATTATTTTATATATGTTCTTTCTTCGCTTGCTGCCTCTTTTTACTTTTCTAGATACGAAACGAGACATGAAGAATATAAATACCCCTTTCACACTTACCTTCTCATAAAGTAATGAAATTGATATACTATCTATTTTTCCCCCACACACACAAAAAAGAATATAAATAAATAAATAATAATATGAAAATAATTGTATTTAAGTTTTCATAACAATTAATGATGTTACTTAATATTACTAATTAAATTATAAAGACTCGTTTCTTTATTAATCAATATTCGACTAAGCTAATTAAAACATGAGATCTTGATCGAAAGGAGACTAATTCTTGTTGAAAGTGTTAACATTCCCATTAAATCATCCTAATATTAAATAATTTTTACGCTTGAAAAGGATGACAGTGGATGTTCCAATTTGATTTACAGGTATATTACATGAAAAGAGAGTGTGATCTACACATAATTTGTATCAATTCAGAGAAGACGTACGATAAGGTACTTAGGAAAATTATATGGGGTGTCGTATGATTTATATACGGGTTATTAAGGATATGTACGAAGGTATAAAAAAAACTAGAGTGATAATGATAGGAGGAGATGTATAACATTTTTCTATTGATATTAGACTACACTAAGGTTCCTTTTTTAACCCCTTTTTGGATTGATAAGCTCACAAAAAAAAATCCAAGTATACGTGTCTTATATATTGTTTCCTAATGATATTGTTTTAGTAAACAAAACAAAAGAGAGTGTCAATGTTAAGTTTAAGCTTTTGAGAAATACGTTAGAATTGAAAGGTTTTAAATTGAATAGGACTAAGATTGAGTGCGTAGAGTGTAACTTTTCGGGCTATAGGGTGACTACCGATGTGGAGGCATATGTAAGATTTTTAAAATCTACCAAACCATCCTACTGTTGATATTGTAGTCCATTTTATGCATTAATCCTTTAAAAACGGTTTAAAAGGTTGTTTGGGTCAATATCCTCAATAAGCACAAAAACAAACCATCGTATCGTGCATAAGAAGAGGCTAGAAGATTCAAACACAAAGACACAAAAGGATCTTCGGTGGAGCAATGGCTGGAGGTATTTATTTCGGTTTTGCTTCCGTTGCTATATATGTATAAATGGTTAATATGCATGTATCTTCTTATGTAAATGTTGTTGTATGAGATGCATGCTATGCTTATTTCAAAGTAAAGATTAATTCAAAAGTTATATCACAAAATGAAAGTTTTAAATATCTAGGATCTATCATTCAGAGCAACTGATAGATTGTTGAAGACGTAGTTTATCGGATCAAATCATGGTAACTTAAATAGAGACGTACATCATGAGTTTCATGTGAAAAAATATATCATTCAAATTTAAAGGTAAATTATATCGCTTAACGGTTAGGTTGGCTATGCTCTATAAGGCGAAGTGTTGGCTCATCAAACAGGTGCATTGTCATTAGATAATGGTAATGGAGATGAAGATGTTCCATTGGATGTGTAAGATTACTATAAAAGATAAGGTTAATAATGTAATGGTAAGAGACAAATTAAAGGTGATTAATATTGTTGAAAAGTTAACAATGACAAGGCTTAAGTAGTTTGAACATATTAAGAGGAGACAATCAAACGTTTTAGTGAGAAGATACGAGAAAATTGTACTTAAAGATTGTAAAAGAAGAAAAGAAACATTATTGGAACTTGTCGAGGACATGAACTGTAATAGAAAGCTTTAGTATATTATGATATAGATAAAAAATCTCTCATAAAGAGATCTTTGTCTTACTCATAAGTCTTTTAACATTTTTCTCTTATATTTAGGCTAATTTTTAAATATATAGTATTTATCACTTAGAGATTTAACCCAAGCTTTTTCTTACTTAACCTTATTATTATTATTATTATTATTATTATTATTATTATTATTATTATTATTATTATTATTATTATTATTATTATTATTCATGTTATTTTTGTTGTTATTATTATGATGATCATCATCATCCTCCTCATTATTTTTATTGTTTATTGTTTATTTTTTTCCTTGTCTATCTTAATTGTATTATTTAGTTTATTACTTATTTAATATTTTATTTATTAAGTAATTTTTATTTTTTCATGTGAGTCATTAGAAAATAATCTCTCTACTAGCTAGGAGTAAGACTACGTACTACTAATCCTCTTTAGATCTCACGTATCAACGAGATTTGTCATATATTGTTGTTGTTGTTGGGTTTTAATGTGAACTTATTTAAGATATCCTCGTATATGAAGTTGCCTCAAATTTATTTCTTTTATTTTCTAATTTTTTAAGTTATAATTAAATAAAAATTATAAGTATACATTTTTAATAAAGTGATTTACCTATGTTCAAACTAAACTAAAATCAATTAGGATCGAGAAAATTCAAACTTCTCGTAATAAATATGATTAAACTTTTTAAGTTTTATATATTAAAATTTAAATAAACTCAAATTTGAATTTGAATTTGAATTTGAGTTTTAATGATAAACTCGAGATTTTTTTTTTACTTTAGAGTTAATTGTACAAATATATATTCTTTCCATATGCTTAGAGCTCCGGTTTAGACCAACTCATCAAGGCTTAATAAAACTGATCTTAGGATTTGGCCCTGAGCATTTTAACTACTATACATTCTTTCCAGATGCGTATATGTGTTTGTACTTGCTGAAGAATAAAGATTGATTTCTTTTGCTATTCATTTCATACAGAAAGAATCAAATCGAAAGAGAAGCAGATGACTACCAAAGTACCAATGCCTTGTGTAAGGATTTTATTTAACACATGGAACATTGATTCTTCATAATCATACCCATATTTCCTTAGAATTTGCATCTTACCGAACTTTTACTGAGACGTTGTTGTCATATCCAATTTCTCTGCATCACACAATATTTTCTTTATCTTAATATCTAAAAACAGATCACCATATCTATTGTCAACCCTTATTTTCCCCCAAAGCTTGGGTTCAACTTGATAAAATTCCACAAAAGTGGGAATAAAGGCAAAATCAGGTCCAAAATCTGTGTTAGATTTGGGAATATATACACTCTCCACGGTAAAATTCACATGTAAGATTATTGGAAATGATATTGGGTCGACCATAGCCAAGACTCATGTGTTTTTAATTAAGTCTCGGACTGGTCTGAGTTGAGTTTGAGTAACCGAACCCTGAGTCTAATTAAAAAAATATTATTTTATATTCTTAATTTTAAAAATTTTGAGGTCGTTGATCTATTATCATCTCTGAAGATTAATTTGTTGTTTTTTTCTCCTAAAATTTGCTTTTAATATAATTAAAATCGTGTCAAATTAAAAGATGATTAATTTATGAAAATGTTTACTATTTAATTTTCAAAAAATAAAAATAAAAAATAACTTGTGAAGTTTAAAAAAATGATTTTAAGCAATAATAAAATATGTACTTTATACTTAAAAAAACCCACAATGGGTCTAAGAATAAGGCCCAAGCCCAATCTAAATGATATTTAAGCCCAATTTCCCGAAAAGTTAAATAGTCTCATAAACTTATAATTAAAGATAAAAGTAAAAAAAAGAAAGAAAGAATTAAGAAGTACACATCACATTCGAGTGATCTGTCAACTCCTCCATTCTCCAGATTTATCTTCCTATCCAAAGTTGACATTCCCTTCCCATCATCACCCTATCAATTCCTACGTGTCTATACGCTTGTAACAATAATTAATTAGAGCTAGCTAAATTTTTAGTTTGATTTTTAAATTAATTTATTTTAATAATATTTAAAAAATTAAACAATTTATCAATTAATCAGTTCAATAATTAATTAGAGCTAGCTAATTTTGTGTTTAGTTTTTAAATTAATTTATTTTAATAATATTGTGTTGTTAACAACCGAATATTTTTTAATTAATTAGTTGATTTTGGTTAATTAATAAATTCTTATAAACTAAAATTAATTAATTAGTTTATTTAACAATCTATTTTATCATTTGAATTTCAAATTTTTTGATATATAAAGAGAATCTCTTTCAATCATATTTTAAAATTTTGATTTTATTCAATCTTTATTTAATTTTATGATGAAAAAATATCGAATCTTTTAAACTTTAAATCTTTTATTTTATCGCTTTAACTTTTAGTCTGACTCTTAAAACATTACTTTAAAATGTCAATAAATAATAAATCAGGTTGGAGTTCGGTTGGAATTGGATGAATAGAGTAAAATTGAGATACTCAAATTCAACTTAAAATTTTAAGGAACTTTAAAAAAAAAATTGAAACTTTTCTTTTTTCATTACAACTATCTTGATTCTTCTCCGCATCTTTGTTACACGAATATATATTTATATGTTTAGAAATGTCAATAAATTGGGTTAAGCTTCTGTGTAGATGAGTAGAGCTTTTATAAGGTGAGTTTTTTTGTTTCTGTAGAGCTTTTCTGAGATGAATTTTTCAAAAATTGTCATTTAAAAAGGAGCTTTTTTTAAAGAGCTACATACAGTAGATTGTTTGACAACATAAAAATAAAGCACTTTTAATTTTAACTATATTTTATTTTGTAATAAAAATTATTTCTGCATATAAATATTATTTAAAGTACATTAAATAATATGCAAAGAACAATATATTAATTATTATATAATTTAAACCATATGAAACATAAATGAAAATATATCTAACCAAATCTTTTATAAGGATTATAACATAAGTAAAACTAATATAAAAAATATTAAAACATATAAAAATTCAAATAATATTATATAATTCCTAAAATAAATATTCAAGTTGAGTAAATAGTTAAATACATAATAAATTATACATTTTATTATAATAGAAGATATGAGTTTGTAAGATAAAGTGAAGATGAGTTTGTGGAGTATTGTGGAAATTATGTGTAAAACATAAGGGCAAAAGAGACTAAAAAATAGGCTCATTAATTTATATAAAAATTTTACCCGAAAAAATTATTTGAGAGACTTTTTTTAGAATCTCTAAATTTGAGTATCTTAAAAAGCTATATTTTAATTGTTAAAAAGCCATATTTATTAAAGAACTAATTTTTTATTTTAAAGTCAGATACTCATTTTTTTTAAAGCTTTTGTGGTGAAAAAAAGGAACTTATTAATCTCCCAAAAACTGATTCAAAAAGGCACAAAGTCAATTTTAAGTTGGAACAGATAATTTGAGTTTGATTTAAATTTTAAAAATTATTTTAAAATTTTGAATATAAATTTTATTTATTGAACTCGAATCAGATTCTCCGTTAAAAAGAAAGGAAATGTATCATAATCTACAAAAGGTTGCTTTCAAATCGAGGATTCAATTTCTCCAAATATCACAAGGAACCTTCACCTTTTCATCATCTTTTTGCTTACTCAACTGTTCAATGCACACATCCGCAGATCGTACCTCCATGGCCATGCATGCACCTCTCTGTCTCTCTCTCTCTCTCTATATATATATATATATGTATATAAGCTCTTATTACCTCCATCGTTACATTCACAGCTCAAGTGTGGTTTACAATAACAAGCTTCTCTTCTTCTGTACGTTCCCACCATCTACGAAGTTACACTTAGCCTTTTCCTTAACGAATCTTTACTTCCACCATTGCAGATACCAAAAAGAAGGAACACAGAGCTCTTTCTTCTTCTTCTTCTTTTTTTTGTGTGTGTGGAATATGGATCGGGTGGCGAAGTTGGCTTCCATGAAAGCGGTGGTGATCTTCAGCAAGAGCTCGTGCTGCATGTGCCATGCAATTAAGAGACTGTTCTACGAGAAAGGAGTAAGCCCTGCAATTCACGAGCTGGACAAGGAGGACTCGAGAGGCAAAGAAATGGAGTTGGCTCTGATGAGGCTCGGCTGCAACCCCGCCGTGCCCGCGGTATTCATCGGAGGAAAATTTGTGGGCTCCGCCAACACCATCATGACCCTTCAACTTAATGGTTCCTTAAAGAAGTTGCTCAAAGATGCTGGAGCTATATGGCTTTAGCAATTGATCATCTCATTGGAGCCATCTCTTTTGACGATCTAATCAATCTATAACTGTTCCCTTTCAACAAAAGGGAATTAAAAAAGCTTTGAAGATTCTCAGAGTGCAAAGACGCTGATGAATGTCAATGGATTCCTTATCAGAAACTCTTTGAAATTCCCTAATCAATAATGCATATATCTGGAATTGTTATTGATGTGTCATTTCAAGAACTGGATATATTATACTTCTTGTCGATGATGCTTATATATATGAAGTACAAACTCAACTTTGATCTTATTTTGTTGGATTCGATCATATGAATTTGAGAAACATGTCATGTCCATCATCATTAATACCATTTGCATCGAATCATCTTTTACTGTGTATTTTAAATTGTTCTTTTTGCAAGGATAATAAATCATCAAGTGTTTTTTTTTTGCAGCACGTAATGTTTTACATTTTTAATTAACTATTAATTAAAAGATTTTATTTTATTATGTAATGTTTCATTTTTTAATTAAATATTTAGATATTTAAAAATCGATTAACTCAATTTAAAAATTAATTTTGTTAATATAAAGATTAATATTTTAAAGATTTATGTAGCATTTTTTAATAATTTTTGAGTAACTATCAATAAGTTTGTAAAAAAAATAAAAAATTAATTTGACAGAGATGAATAATCATGTAACACCTTCAAATATAAGTTTTTGTTATTCTTAACAAAAACAATTTTTAAAAAAATAAAACTTTTAATTATTTATTTTTCTAATAAAATATAATAAATTAAAAATAATGTAATTTGTTGACATCATTTATGGAGTAATATAAAGCAAGGTATCGAATACCTTCCGACTGAAAAATAGAACGGTATCATCATGTTCGGTATTGGCCGATACCGGAAGTTTTGGCGGTACTCAAAATATTGTAATTTAATAAAAATTAAGGACCTTTTTTGTAAAAACCAAAAATAATTAACCCTAACCCCCCCCCCCCCCCCACGCCTACCTCTGCTTTTTCATTTTTTTCTATCTCAAACTCACCTCATCCTCTCTCTATCTCACGCTTTTGTCCTCTCCACTCTCTCTCTCTCGTTCTCCTCTCCATCTCAGGAGGTGCTCCTACGTCCTACCTCTTTGGCGATGCACCACGTGAACCCTCTCCGGTGGTGCACCACGCGAGCCTCATCTAGACCTCCATAGCCTTCAGTCATCCTCCACGAGGACCACCAACGCACCACACCACCATCTTCTGCTCTCCTCTGTTGCTGTCGGATTTGGGAATAATACCCAAATCTAAACTCGACCCGACCCAATTTGGAATAATACAAATTGTGAATTTCTGTTTGAGTGTATTTTCAGTTTCTGTTGATTTTTTTTCTAGTTAATTGCAATTGTGTTGTGACTGTGAATGGGAAGTTGGAATGAAATTGTGAAGCATTTGTGATTTGTCGTTGGTTGGAATTAGATAATGGATTGGATTTGGAGTTGAATTGAATGAAATGAGTATGATTTTGGTTCATTTATGGTTCGGTTGATTGGTAATTGATGACTTGATTTATGTTAAATTTTTTGATCATTCACGACATGCATTAAAAGTTAGAAAGACTTTCAATTCAAGTTTCAACTTAACTTTATAATACATGATTTAAAAGTTAGAAAGGCTTCCAAGTTTCAACTTAACTTAAAACTAACAAACCGAGAATGTAAATTGGAAAGAAATCAAAGTAAATAATTAATTGAAATAATCTTAAAATTGTTAAAATGGTATTTGGATATTTGGTTAAATAATTAATTGAATATATTAATAATTTGGTTATGGTCTTGTGGAAAAGCTGTATAGGAACTTTTGTAATTATAATTATTTTATATCTCTAAGTTGTCTTTAATTTTTATCCCAAAATTAGTCAATCTCCTTGAGGATTCAAGTCTCTTGCATATCAACCTTTATTTATCTTAAAATTAGTTCATCCCATAGTCTTTGCATATTCAAAATCTAATTTTCTTATTATTCCATTTTAATCTCATTTATAGTACTTTGGCATTAACTCTTCGAATAAGTGAAAGTTTTTAAGTTCATCTTAATGAAAAAAATTACTCAGCTTGTGCATTCTATTTCAAGATATTTATTAAAGGCAAAGATTTATGAAGATATGTCAATGGCGATAATCATATTCCTGAAAAAACAAGAATAAAGATGAAAGTGAAGTTAAGGATGTTTAAGTCATGACTTGAATTTTTGGATTCTTTGAACCATCATCTTAAATCTTTGAACGATACTTCGATTTTATATTTAGCATGAATTTACTATTCTCCAATAGGAAAGTCTATCTATTTCTAAATTTTACTTTAGTTTTATGAATCTTTACTTCTTTAGGCTTAACATAAAGAGTTAAAGACATTATTTATGCTGCATTGCCTCTTGAAGGACTTAGCGTTAACATTGCTAATTTTTTTGATGAAACTACTAAAGGATTGGTTTCTTACAAAACTAATATCTTCATTTTTTACTACAGATAAATGGAAGGAAGTTCAACTACTCCTGATCAAACTGCTTCAGGAAGTATAATGATCCAGCTTGGGCTCATGCTGCATTGATCCCAGGTATGAAGAATCATACAATTTGCTTGTTTTGTAACAAGCATTAGAAAAGTTGGAGAATTACCCGATTGAATAAGCATTTAGCTGAGGTTAAAAGAGATGTAGAACCTTGTAAAAAAATAAGCCACGATTGAAGTGACAAATGAAAACATTGCTTGAAGAATATCAACATGAGAAAAGTGGAAGGAAAAGGTTGAATTTTGAAATTGGTAGTGGAAGTTTTTTTGTTTGGTTTCCATAGTGATTGTGGAAGTGTTGAAAATGGTAGTGTTAGTAGTAGTGGTGATAATAGTACTGATAGTGTTTCATCCCAGGCCCTTGACGGAGTACTTGGACCTGATGTGAGAAAGGAAGAAGGCAGACTAGTTTGTTTGCACCACGAACAACTCCTGGAACTCAACCTTTAATTCATAATACAATGCAATCAAAAGATGCATCTCATATTGTCGATATGGCAGTAGCTATGTTGGATCCCAAACCTGGTTAAATATTTTTGATGCATGATTTAATTTTGTGATCTTATAGGATTAGTGAATTGGAGTTGAATTATGCTAAGGTTTAGAATTAAATTAAGTATGGACTAGGTATTAATAATTGTGGATTAAAATAGGATTAAATT
>JAOQMR010000213.1:41633201-41675218 GCA_027563865.1 Erythroxylum pelleterianum | reverse complement strand
ACTAAAACCTGGTCAATAGATTCCTAAAATTTAGAGATGAAAATTTGGAAACCTATTAAAAGTAGTTTTCTAGTTTCTTAGAAAATTGGAAAAATAGAAAACACGCTTTTCTTGAAAAATTGATCTATTTTTTTATTAGTAAACATGTTTTTTAATTATTTTCTATTTTATGAAATTTTTTTTTAGAAAACTAGAGAATTTTCTGAAAGTAAACGCACTCTTAGACTTTTAATTTTCTTCAATTATAGCCCGACGTTATCTGTTATTCTTTTGAAGCTCGGAACTATTTGTTTTATGTTTGTTCTTTTGACGCCACAAATTACTCTTGCATTATATCACGATGAACTAGTAAACTCTTCGTTTTTAATTTGTTCTCCTTATGTCTTTAGTGTGAGGGTGTCGAGAGAATAAATTTAAAACAAAGAGAAAATTTGAAATCAAAGAGTAAGGTCGTTGGGGCTGCATAATCTGATTTAGGTTAGTTTCATTAATCTTTATTTATTGTGTTAATTTTAGGTGACGTATATTAATAGTTAAGGTTTCTGAAACACGTGTTAAGTCACGTTAGTAAACTTAATGAAACATTAATATTGGGTTAAAATTAAAAAAATTTAAAATTTAAATATCTTATTACTACTTTTTGAAGTTTGAGCTAGAATTAAAAAATTAAACATTTTATTTTACTTCTTTTAAGTTAAAAGCTATAATTAAAAAATTTACAAAAGTTTAAGTTTTTTAAATAATTAACTCTATGATTTTCAAAACATTACGAAATATTTAAACATGTGTTGAGAATGTCCTTCGTGAGTGTGTGGAAGCACATCTCTTAGAGGGGGTGGGTCCCACTTCCGACCGTGATGATGATAGTTACCATAAGACCGTAATTTTTCACTTTTTGAGGGGTGAATAAGTGAGCGTGTGTTTTTTCAAAGGTTTGTTCTTTAATAGTCATTTTGTCTTAATTAATTTGTGGGGATTTGGTATATATACATACGTAGATTGTATTAGATTTCGTTTGAAAGAAAGGATTTTGTGTAAATTTAATTATTTTGGGTTTGAGATTTGAACGCAAAATTTTATCTTGAATCGATTTACTTGTAATTTTATTATGTTTATTTGATTAAAAGTTCTTATGTGTTGAACACTTTTCTTCTCTCTTTGTATAATTAAATTTTCCTTTAGCTTCTCTTTGTTGCTTTGCTTCCACCCACATCAGTTTCTTTGTTTTGTTGATCTAATCTTTGGTGGTCAGTCTCTGGATCTTTCCCTTCAATGGCCACTAAAGATCCTAGAGAGAGAAAGTGTGGAGAGAGAAAGCGAAAGGAGAAAGTAAAGTGAGTCACTTGATAGTGAATTGTATCAGTAAATTTTTCTTCTTTTTTTTGCCTTTTCTTTGGATGGGTGATTGATAAAGTTTCAAACTTTTGGAATTATAAGCTTATTTTTTTTTCCTGGGTTGGGTGGGTTTTTTTTTTCGATTATTGCAGTAAAGTTTGAGGCTTGTGGGTCGGCTTTGATTTGGTTGGATTTGATATGGGTGGGTGCTTTCCTTGTTTTGGATCATCAAACAAGGAGGGTAGTGGTAGTGGTAGTGGTGGAGGTGTTAAAGAGGTGGCCAAGAAGGATTCGGTGAAAGAAGGTTCTGTTGCTCAGTCACACCATGTTGGGAGAGTTAACTCTGGTAAGTTTCCTTTTTCTTTTTTTTTTCTCATAACAATTCTTGGTGTTGGGGATCTTTTTATGTTTCTCCTCTTTTTGATTGTGTGATTGATCGCTCTGTGTGTTGAATTATGGGTTTTTTTGTGAGTATATCAGTACAGGATTGCTGGTATGTTCTGTTCTTTCCGCCTCTTTGATCTGGGTTCATTATGAAGTTTGAGGGTTTTAGCTGACCTTTTAGTTCTTATTTGATGGGTTGCTAGTTGTTGATTTCGTTATTGTTTGTGTTCTTTTGCTGATTGGTCTCTTGCCAAGTATCAGTTTGGAGATCTGCTCATCGTTTTTAGGTGAACTAGTTTGCTGATTATTACATTTCATATGGCCACCTTAAAATTTTCTCAATGGGGTTTCAGTTTTCTATGAACAGTGTGAAGTGGAGATTCTTTCCAGTCAAAATTGTATTGTTTTCTGAAATGGCTCACTTTAGAATGCAGAGAAATGTATAATGACTCAGTGATGTAGTATCATCTGCTATGACCAATGAAAGGTGTAATAGTTCTGAAAAATGTTTACGTTCTGCTGCTTCTACGCAGTTTTTGAGAAAATTTTGGGCGCTGATAATTTTGTAATCTTTAGGAATACATCATTAGTTCTTTTTCCCATGTCTATATCATCAAACTCTTTTACTTATTCAGACAAATCGAAATCTCGAAGTGGTTCTGATCCCAAGAAGGAGCCATCAATACCTAAAGATGGATCAACAGCTAATATTGCAGCACAAACATTTACATTTCGGGAGCTAGCTGCAGCGACAAAGAACTTTAGACAAGATTGCTTGTTAGGTGAAGGGGGGTTTGGACGTGTTTACAAAGGTCGCTTGGAGAGTACCGAACAGGTAAGTTCTAACTGAAAGAATTTCCTATTGTATGCATTCATCCATGAATCTGAAACTAAGTTTCAATATTAATCACTTGGTACTTTTACATGTTTATCAACTGTATCAAAACTAAACCATGCACCTTCTGAGTTGAAATTCCTTTTTAATGATAGTTTGCTATGGATGAGACTGTGTTTGCAGGTAGTTGCTGTAAAACAGCTTGACCGGAATGGCCTACAAGGAAATAGAGAATTTCTTGTAGAGGTTCTAATGCTCAGCCTGCTACACCATCCAAACCTTGTTAACTTGATTGGATATTGTGCCGATGGAGATCAACGCCTTCTTGTCTATGAGTTTATGCCATTGGGGTCATTGGAGGATCATTTACATGGTTAGCTTTTGCTGCCTCTTGTACTATTGTGCATGCTAAATACTGGACCTTATTGCTACAAGGTTCAAAATGATGTCATAATGCATCACTCTGGATTGTCACTTTGTTATGAACTCATATAAAGGCTTATGATTCTTCTCTTGCTGACAAGTTATCTACTTTTGCTAAAGTCTGCATAATTATATGTTCTATCCATATATTTTTGAAGAAAAAGCATGGGCATGGCTAGGTGATTAAAGGCTGACTTTGTGCTCATTAACATGGTTCCTTTTTATCTCAGCATGCATGTAAATATCGTGCATTTGTGTGCTTAATTGATAACTCGATACTTTCGAAAACGTGTGTATGTCTTTGGATAAAGCTTTTGAAATTGACCTAAATGAGTTGCGTGAGTCAGTGAGTTGGCAACTATGTGATAGTCTAAAGTAGTGAGTCAGAGGGTTAGATTCTTTTAGAAAACAAGGATTTCAACATGCACCTTTGTTGGTTGCAAGGTTGTGTCTTTGCTATTTCATGATCATCTTTCCTCTCTGGTCTAGATTGTGGGTTGCAAATTCGACCTTCAAGATTATGATACTTTAAAACTTTGCAAGGTTATGTCTTTTTTTAAAAAAATCTTTGTGATATCCTTGACAGTTGTGAAATTTTATTTCATAAAGGAAAATTCATTTATGAATTAAGATTATGGAGCAATCTTATCTAATTTTTGCATTCTCTAACTGTAAATAGTAAAGGACCAGCTATACTTCATGATTTTAAAGTAACATGATACAAAGCATGGATATGGATTGTGCTAGAAGGTAAGTATGAGATGCTGAAATTAATGATTGGGATGTTTAAGCTTATAATCAAGATTTTAAGTTCATGTTGAAATAAGTTGTTAGTGTTGCTTGTAGTTTTGCGGCCTCTCCACAAGAGAGGTTGACATAAACCAATGAGAGAGGTGTTTGATGCAAATGAAAGGCATTAGAGGGGTTGAGGAGGGAGTATAAGGGGAAGTTCAGCAATTGTAGTTAATGTAATAGTGTTATAAAGAGTAGTTTGGCTCAATACCAACAGTAAGATATAGCTTAATCATTCTCATAATATTACCAGTAAGACGTAGCATTATTAGTTTATCGATTTTGTGAAGTATTTGTTGCAGTTGAATATGATGTGCTGGTGCTAGTTATAACTTTTGGACCTTGACTGTTGATTTAGGCAATTTTTCCTGGATCATGTAAAGCAATTGCAGCTACCAGCTTAGAGGTGGAGATAAGGATTTTGGGTGTTTTTGTAGTTCCACTAGTTAGAATTGAGTTCAGTATCCCGATACTAGTTTTATTCTTCCAAGACTTGTATCCCACAAAAATGAAGAAATGTTCCAAACTTTATTATACACTGCTATTGAATAGTTTATGGCATGCCACAGGATTGCCTATAAGAAATCAAATAGTAAGGGATGACATAAGTGCTAATTATTTAAAGGATATTCCCTTGTTTTGGACTATCGTTCACCCCTAAATATATCCTTCTTTGGTGGGAACTCTGGTACCTTATTGATTCTGCTAATAATATCTCCTGTTTGATGGTTTATGATTATGGCCACATAAGAGTGGATATAACTTCCGTAAAATTATACCCGATACATGACTCGCGGGCACTATTATGGCTAGCATATTATGGAGGGTTTTCAAATTAATTGTCCTTGTTATGTGTTTGAGGGAAGCTTGTTAGACCATTGTTTGAGCATTGTGTTTGTCAAGAAGAATGATTATAAATCCTTGGAATATGCAACTAGATAACATATCATGTCATATATTACCCTGGCTATCAAAGGCACTCCTTGGAAGTCTATGCATATAAGGAGGAGCTCTGGTGCTTTTCAGATAGTAAAACTGATAATAGATTGATTGATGAATGTGTTGACAAGAAGGTAGTGTTGCATTCTGGAGTTGATTAAATTTAACATGTGTTGAAGATGTAACAAATGAGTGTAAGTCATTCTGGAAAGGATAAGTAGATAACTAATGTCATCAGGAGTTCAAGAAATTGTCTCTAGTTTGAACAGAACGCGAAAAGATGTTTCTTGCTGGTTATTCATGAGAATCGAGGTGGGATAAGAGTCTCTCTTAAGTCTGGTAATTAAATTGCAACAGTTGCTCTATTTAACAAGTCTACCATTAGTTGGCACAATACCGTGTTACTTCCTTATATATGCTCATAAAAATAGCTAAGGATTTTGAATATCTGTTGCTGATATTTGGTACGATTACTCCTACAAGTTGACATGCAGAATTGTGTAAAACTACATCGATTCAGTTGTATATTAAGTTCTTTTAACCATTGCTGTTTGATTCGTTTTGTTGAACACTCTTGTGAATGTTTTTTTCGTCTTGTTTTCAGATCTTCCACCAGACAGAGAACCTCTGGACTGGAACACAAGGATGAAGATTGCAGCTGGTGCAGCTAAGGGGTTGGAATACTTGCATGACAAAGCTAATCCCCCGGTTATTTATCGGGATTTAAAGTCTTCTAACATCCTTCTTGATGAAGGTTTTCACCCCAAATTATCCGATTTCGGACTTGCAAAGCTCGGACCTGTTGGTGACAAAACTCATGTCTCAACTCGCGTTATGGGAACCTATGGTTACTGTGCTCCAGAGTATGCTATGACTGGCCAGCTTACTCTAAAGTCTGATGTTTATAGTTTTGGAGTCGTCTTTCTGGAGCTTATCACTGGGCGAAAAGCAATTGATAATGCACGAACTCATGGAGAGCATAATCTTGTCGCTTGGGTAGGTGTTTCTCATGTTCTACAGTATGTAAAGCTCTTCAATCATTGTCCTCTTCTTCTCTATTTACAAAACATAGCATGAAGAATAACATTTTCCTTTAGCATTAAATTGGAAAAGGTGTCTATCATTTTTCTCTCTAAATGGTTTTCAGGCAAGGCCACTTTTCAAAGATCGAAGAAAGTTCCCAAAAATGGCTGACCCACTACTTCAAGGCCGTTATCCAATGCGAGGACTATATCAAGCGCTTGCAGTTGCAGCAATGTGTTTACAAGAGCAAGCTGCTACAAGGCCTCTAATTGGTGATGTGGTGACCGCACTCACATATCTAGCTTCTCAAACCTACGACCCAAATCAGAGTAACAGGATTGGACCGTCTACTCCTAGGAGCAGGGATGAACGGAGAAATATGGTAGATGGTGTAGATAGTCCAGATGGAAGACACGGCTCTCCTTCTACTTACAAAAATTCACCTGATTACAGAAAACGGGAATCGAGCAGTGGCACAGAACTAGTAAGAAATGAGACTGGTGGAGGATCTGGGAGGAAGTGGGGGCTCAGCCACTCGGAGCAACGGGGGGACGGACAACGAGAAAGTCCTGTAAATGGAAACAGAACAAGGAACCGTGATTTAGATAGGGAGCGTGCAGTGGCAGAGGCAAAAGTATGGGGCGAGAACTTGAGAGAGAAAAAGAGAGCAAATGCAACAGGAAGCTTCGACGGTATGAATGAGTAAATCAACACCAAAAAGAAGTTAGCTTTATGTGCCCTTTGGTCTTGTAGGAAATTACATTTGGTATGTTTCTGAGAGTCAGGAGGAAGAAAGTGAAGTTGCAGATGCACCATCCTATAAAATGTCTTGGAACAAATGGAAATAAGACTTTCTGTAATCCAGCATTGACTCAGACAGATTGAGAAAGAAGGAAGGAGATTTCAAAGGAGGATTGAGTTGAGGAGAAGGGTATTATTTTTTTAGAATATGTAATCAGTACAGGAAGTCTGTGAGAAGATTAAGAAGAAAAAAAAGTTGAAAAAAGAGTTAAAAATTATGTCCAAATGGTGTATTATTTGGAGAAGTTAGTGAGTGAGCTTGGTGTGGGGGGGTGGGGTTAGCAACTTGAACTTCTTCGATACGGTCTTTTGTGTATGGGATTTGAGTCAGTCAGTCATGTTTCGGCTTATACACAAAGTTTTCATCATATTTGTTCTGTTCCTGTTGTGTATTTATCGTATTATAAATAAATATTTCTGTGTAATCTAATTCCCCTTCTTTACTTTTTTAGTGTGTATATATATATATAAAATTTCCAACCATGTCCTGATTCAAGCTCCATAATGCTTTCACCACAAATTTTGAGTCTCAAGGGTGGATCGTTTCACTCGAAATTAACTAATCAAATAAAACATCCTTCCTATGTCGATATACTCCAAACTCCAAGCAGGATCCAACATTTCAGAGATGTCCGGAAGTCCTAACGCACTCTAGCTTACGCCTTTAAGGTTTCTTGTCCTACCCAACTCAAGAATTTCAGTGCTTTCGCTTTGCGATACAATCAATTTTTCCTACTTACCTGTTTATTTCTCCTTCATCCTTTATCCGAATTCTTCCAAATCTTTGATCTACCACTTTGACAATTTTATTCCCATACTTCTGGAGATTAATTGTTCTTCCCAACTGTATCCTACAAATATTTCATGCTTTAACCATGTTATTTTAATGAGCAACATATCAAAAAGAAGATAGAACAGCCGTTGATAGTATTGACATATGATAATTGTTACAAAGTCTCGAATGATTTTCTTCTTATTCAGATAAGAAGAAAACATAGCCCTTTTGCCTATAATCTTAGCTTAGCTACTTAGCCTCCAAGGGGACAATCACAAGGTTGTGAAACCAGTGGTGGTTACCAGAATAAAAAGGATCCACAAACTAATCACTAGGGAAGAGAATAATCATTAATTTTTAACCCTATCTAAAAATCTTAGGGTTTAACTTCCATTACTTCCTTCTTTTTCCCTGCAAAAGGAAATCAAATCATCAGGTTCAGTCATTCATCGCCCTACAGAAAACTTCAGCTATCTACAAGCCAATGTACAGCAGTAAGATAACTCACTGAGCTCACATAATCATCCATTGATAATTGCTTCCGCTTCTTAAGCAAATTAGGGCTCTCGGTTTGCTTTCCCATTGATCGCTTAGAAGGTGTCATGTTCTGAAACATAAATCAAAATGATAGATAGTTGAGTGCAGATTCTCATCACCATACCGATAATCCAAAGCCAAATATGCATTAACAAATGCAATATAGAGATAGGTTTTGCGAGGGAAAACATAATAACCTTAGCAAGCTTCTTCTCCTTACGAGCTTGTCTCTCCCTCTCATCATATTCTTGGTTTTCTTTCTCAACCAACCGAATAAGAGTATCACATCTCCTTGCAAGTTCTTGAGTTGTGCGGGACTTCACAAACCAATCAAAGCGAAACATGGGTGATGTGCGGAATGCTGCCTTAAGCTCGTCCCAATTCCCATACCCAAGCTTGTGAATCATGCAAATCTGTACAAGGGAGTCCAAATCATTATCACAATATGAAACACAGAATTGAGTGTTTCCAAAAAAGAAAACAAAACAAAACAAAACAAAAATACCATGAATCGATCACATTCTTCATTGTACAATTTCCCTTTGTTTTGACCATACTGGATCTTCAATTCAAGCCATGGGTTCTTGTAACGATCCAACTTCTTCCCAATGGCTTTCATGATCTCATCTTTACGAGAAATCCTTGCTTCCCCTCTTTCAATATTCTTGATGATCCTGTCATAATCTGCAAGGATGCCATAACTAAAAGGAATCAATTTCTTTTGACCTCCAATAAATTAGAAAAGCTTGTGGTTCAAGCTAAATAAATGCAATACAAGGAGCCCTAGCAGTTGCAATACATGATTATGACCACAGATTAACAGATACTAAGCTCAAGTTTAACCAGAAAAATCTCCAAATTGGCACTAAAATGCTGTACTTATTTTGAGTGATAAAGAAAGCTCAATCCAATTTAGCACTGAAAAAGTCCAAAATCAGCTCACCATTCAACTCCTTGTAGCGCTCTTTGAAAACTTTAGCATATCTTTCAACCTCCTCCTCAGTTTTGCCTTCCATTTCGGCAGCAATACTTCTAATGTCATTTCGGCCATACTTTTCACAAGCCCTAATAAAAGTATTGAAGTCTCTTCTACTCCAAGAAGAAAATCCCTGCATTTACACAATCAAGAGTAATTAAATAGCCTCTCAAGGTGATACTACTCTGCACCAACTTCACACTCACCTCCTCCAACAGTCGCTCCTTTTCCTCCAGTTCTTCCGCAGTCAATGGATCTCCACCATCTAAACAATCAAGAATCAATCAATAATATGTTTCAAGGCATTCGCAATAACCAAGTGAGAAATTCATATACCTTCAGGTTCATCCACATCAATTGAGTCTTTCAACTGATTTTTTTGATGTGTTTGCTGAAATATTTAATTGAACAAATAAGCAACAAAAAATTATCTTAAAATCATACACATGATTGAATTACTGAAAATTACAATAAATTTAATACCCACCATGAGATATCGCACTTCTTTTTCATACAATTCACTTAGCCTTTGAGTGTTGAAAAACTGGAAATCGTGTCTGAAAATAGGAAAAAAAACATTTTAAACATCTTTGAGAATTCAAACTGAGGTCATTTCGTGTATGGCTGTGCTTACAATTGCGGCATGCGGGGAATTCGAGGCTCTTTTGGTTTTGCTGGACCACCTTGGCGCATAGTTTGTTTGAAGTATTCAGATTCAGAGTAACTGTCCAAATAAAATTACAGTAAATAGCGACCTCCATTATAATTCCGAAAGTCATAAATCAAAACTTAAAGCATAAGATTCAAGCAGAAGACAAGGAGCTATGGAAGTACTTGCGCTTTCGCTCTCGCTTTGGTGGCTCAATCCAATTTTCACTCACAATCTTCTTAAAGTCGAACTTGTTTTCATCCTTCAATAAGAGATCAAAATATAAGGAAAAAAACTGTTAGTATAGAAAAAGGCCACCCCAAGAAAGAAACACCGATGAAATAAGAATCTACATAAAATTAGATCAAATAGAATTTTCTAAAATGGAAAAGAAGAAAAAAGGAAACAACTGCTTCTACCTTATCGTCATCAAAATCATATAATTCAGCAGCTGTGAAAAGAAAAAAAACTAATGTGAGCATCTTATATTTAACCCATGAATAGAGTAGAACAAAATTACAGGTGTGCTACACCTGTGTTCATGTAAAAGACAAAGATAAACTAGCGGAAGAGCGAACTTGTTGGATTCACATACTTTCATCCATCTTAAATTTTATTGCATCTTCCGTAAATTTCTTCATCTTAGCATCAAGCTCAGCTGTTGCCTCTTCTCCTTTAGCAATGATTCTGTCAATATCTTCATCCGTAATTGTACTATCCTTCGAGCTGAAAACCATTTCAGCACCAAATCTTACCATTTGAAGCAGCTCATCTTTGTTGACAGCTGCATGGTGTAAAAAAGACAGTTTTTCAGGCATACATCTAAAAGCAAATGTCAGCAAATTTAAAATAGCAATGCCATTACCTTTCTGCTCTGCAAGTCGACCTTGTTGAATGACCAAAGCATCAAGTGCAAGCTTTTTATAAGCTCTCTCTATCACTTTTTCCTCAATAGTATACTGTGATACAAAATAAACAATAATGAGAGACCACATAAGTATTACTCAGCTTCTAGGAAAGGAGATGAACAATATCTAAACCTCTGTGCAAAATCGAAACACTTGAACTTCTTTTTTCTGGCCAATTCTATGAGCACGATCCTGTGCTTGCAAATCAACTTGTGGATTCCTGGAACAAAAGCACACCATGTCAAGAAAACTAAAAAATGCAATGAAGAAAAGAAACCACAAAATAAATTAGAGACAAGAGATTACCAGTCACTGTCATACAGTATAACAACATCTGCAGTAGCAAGATTAATACCAAGTCCTCCCGCTCTGGTCGAGAGTAAGAAGACAAATTTCTCACTTCCTGGCTTGTTAAAGGCCTCAATAGAAGCATCGCGATCTTCCCCACCAGTGTTTCCATCAATCCGACAATATTGATATCCACGAAACATCAAGTAATCTTCAAGAATGTCAAGCAACCTCGTCATCTACATTCCAAAATCAAATTCATAATTAGAAAGGTACAAGAAAATCATATAAGCGTAAACAGTAAGAGAGAAATTACAAGCATCCTACAAGGATGACCATAACAGGATACTGCTTCATATATTGTATACATAGATTATAAGAGCAGAAGTCAGTCATCCTAGAGTTCAGAACCAACCTGCGAAAATATTAATACCCTAGAATCACGATCTTTCAGCTTAGGAAGCAATTTGTCCAACAGAACCATCTTTCCTGAGAAAATGAATTACCAAATTACTCTAGGATATGTAATCACAAAGGAAATGCAGCCATATCTATCAAATAAAGAACCTTACCAGCATTGGTGATCAGATGATCACCAGTAGTATAAGGAGGACCAGGCTCAGCACCTTGGAAAAGATAAGGATGATTACAGCATTTACGTAGCTGCATTGCTATGTTGAGGAGGCGCTTGCGCTCTCCACCAGCATTTACAACTTCAAGATCTTTCTGCAGTAGTGCCCTATAATAATGTTTTTGCATCTGGGACATACCCACCTTCAGTATAGTTTCTTTCTTAGGAGGCAAACCTTTCTCTACATCTGACTTCAATCTTCGAAGGAGAAATGGCCGAAGGACCTTAAAATGCACAAGTCATAGAGTTAATCAATAAGGTAAAGCAAGTGTATCATTAATCACTTATAGGATGGTGAGCCTACCTTATGTAATTGTTGAACCACCTCTTGCTGATCATTCTCACCAGAAATTTGAAACCATTCATCAAAAGTCTCAGCCGAGCTAAAAATCTCAGGCAATAGAAAGTTAAGAAGAGCCCAGAGTTCATGAAGATTGTTCTGCAGATCAAAACATTGTAAGAATATATTCAGCAACAATCATTTTGATTATGCAATCAGAAGCAGCACAAACACAAAGCAACATGATGTAGGCTGCAACAATAGTTTTAATATGCAATCAGAAGAAGCAAAAACACAAAGCAACATCATTTCAGCCTACATCAACCTAACACTTCATACACGCTTTTTGAGTTCCATATATCCACCATAAGAATCTTGAGCTACATCATTTTCATGTCAAAAAAAAGATACTATCTTACAGGTATTACAAATATCAACTAGAAAAACATACCTGAAGTGGAGTTCCTGTGATCAGGAGACGGTAATTAGTGTTGTAAAGTCTCATTGTTTTAGAAAGGAGGGAATTTTCATTCTTGATTCGGTGGGCTTCATCAATAATAATATAGCGCCAGCTAAACCGACGTAACGCAGTCTTCTCTTTAATGGCCATTTCAAAGCTTGTAACACATACATCAAACTTGCCTGCAACAAGTAATTCCTCACGGATATGTCTCTGCAATGAAGGAAAATTTAATTAAGGACAATATAAAATAATTATTTTCCTTTTTTCCCCCGACAACCAAATCATGCAAGCATGAAAGTCAGCGTCAAAACCAATTAAAATTCAATACATATGGAAACAGAATTAAGCAACTTACCCTTTCATCAGGATTACCAAGAAACTTTACAGCACGCAAAACTGGACAAAAACGACGAATCTCGTTCATCCAATTACCAAGGGTAGATTTTGGAGCAACTACCATATGAGGCCCAGTGATTCCTCTAAATTCGTGCAAGTAGCCTAATAATGAGATTGTTTGTAAAGTTTTACCCAGACCCTGGAAGTAAAAAGAATAATTAATAACCAATTATTTCTTGACGTACAAATATACACAAACCATGAACAGAACACACATGCACTGCAGCACCAAACGGAGTCAGATGAAAATATAACAGCCAATTTCCAAATAAGATTTTAATACATACCATTTCATCTGCAAGGATTCCATTTATCCCATTCTCATAAAGCCTTATAAGCCAATTCAAACCAGCAAGTTGATAATCCCTCATCTTACCCTGAATGCCTACAGAAGGAGAAAGAGAATAATATATCACTGCACAAGACCTTAACAGGAACAGAAACAATGATACAATACACGTTCTGGCTTCTTTGAAGTATAAAACAAATTAAAACAAGAAGCTACTTAGTTTAATTGATTACAACAGATTGATCCAAGGCAATGCAGCTCATGGTGCAGTATATGCAAGCTGCCTTAAAGGAAAATTAAGAATGAGGAGAGTCATTGCTGCAACAGCAATTGCCTCAACATGCCAGAACATTAGAACCAGTAGGAGATATCTATAGCTAAAATTTTTACAAAGTTATCCCCAACAAGAAGAAAGACATCGACAAAAACATTCCAGATAGTAAAAGCAAAAGAATTACATGAGGGTTGTGTCACCAGCCGAGTGTTTCCTGTCCCAGTTAAAGCATCTTCTTCCTCCTTCAGGTATTCTTCATCTTCTTCTTCTTCAGTTAATTTTGATGCATGCCGACCCCTACATTGGCAGAAGATTCATGTTAAAGTCTGTATAAATGGATTTCGACAAACTAAGGCATATTTGACTTGATTAGACTAAATATATAGCCATCATCCAGTATCCAAATTCCAAACCAACCACTACCCCAAAAAAATAAAAGAGAGAACTGACTTCAAAAATCCCTTTCCCAATGTTTGAGCTGAAATCAAGTCCTACCCTTCCAAATGTTTTAATACAATGTCGTTCTTCAAAAAACATATCATTCAGGTATGGCAACATCATAGTACCATTTAATTTGCATTCTGAATTTGGTATGCACTTACATAAAGTTACTACAAGTACAGCTTTATTGAAATCAAATTATTACTCCCTTGCTCTTAGTTTACTGAGAAAAATGCATTAAACTGAGCAAACCATAGCAAATAACATATCCAGGGGAAAAAAGAAGTTAATAAGCAGAACACTCTTCAAAAACATTGAAGTCGAGTTATACCTTCCCTTGCCTTTCTTTTGGGATGTTGAATGTTCAGGTTTAGCAAAGTGAGCAAACAACTCTGTCTGCTGAAGTAAATATTTCAAGCGCCCCTTCCCTCGATTATTCTGTCATCAAACTCAACATCAATAAACTAACAAACAATCATCTGCATTAAGTTTTCAAGTCAATATAGACAGATTAGTAATGAAAAGTTTTCTAAAACAGACGTACCATGTCAGCATCTATGGCAGCATTCTGGACATCTAATATCTCCTGAATCTTTTGCTTCTTCAATTTCTGCATTTCTTTGAGCCTTTCCTTTTCTCGCTTGCTAATGCCATCGTTATCTTCGTCCTACAACAAGAATGGCCAATAGAATGTTGGCACAAGGCGCAAACAGACTTAACAATAAAATTTCAAGATTTTCAAAACTAACACAATTGCATATGCGATCATACTTACAAGCCGAATCATATATTCAGAGAATGTACCCAAAATACTACAAAAACTCACATAAGCCAAAAAGATGTAGAAAATTTGTAAGCACGTCCAGAGCAAAAGCCTAACTATAAATTCCAAACTTACCGTTGTTCTTCTCTTTCCTCAATTCTCTTAAAAAAAACACTTGCCTTCCTTACTTACATTATTTTTTCATCCACAAGTGAAAAACTCAACACAGCGATTTATTCCTTACGGTAAAATCAATTCCCAAAGCCAGAACTATCCATATTGTCTCCATTAGCAACCAAACAAACGCTAAACCCAACCCAAACCCTAACGCTATCCACCGCTATCCAACTAAAACCTACACAGATCCCCATTTTCAGAACAAAACCGTCAATAAATTGTTTAACTCGGAGCAACTTACCTCATCTGCGTCGTCTCCGTCGGCGTTATGACCGTTTTCATCTCCGGCGTCAGCAGCTTCGTCGTCATCGGATTCAGCAGAACGAGCAACCGCCTCAAGCTCCTCCTCGTCATCCTCGCTGATCTGTTCGTTAACGCGCTCCTCCTCCGACGAACTGGAGCCATTGGACATCGCTTCGTCGGACGACGACGTCTGCTGCTTCGAAGCCTTGGCCATGGAGAAATTCGGAGCTCCGAATTTGCTTCGTCTCCGATTGAGGGTTTCACCAAAAAAACAAAGAGGGTTTAAATTGGCAGAAAGTAATGTACGAATTTTCGGGCCCTTTATTATATACGCGGGAGATACATGTTCACTAATTCGTAGTGTCCGTTAGATTGAAATAGCTGTGATCGGACGGCTGTGAATTCTTGAATCAGATTCCCGCCTTTTGATTTCCCGCCCGATTGGAGGCTTCCCGGGTTTGGGTACAGCTTATCCAATCCTTTCTTTTAAATGAGCAGCCCAAAATCCAATTAGATTTTATATTTATTAAAACGATATTATTTATTAATTTTAGACATTTTATTTTGTTTTATTCACTAAATAAATGATAAAAATAGATTTTTTATATATTGTGAAATTAAAAAATTATTTAAAAATTATATAAAAAAATTCACAGTTTTTAATATTTTAAAATGACTTTTTTTTATACATCAATTAAAAAATAAAAATGAAACAATCTCAATATGAACATTATATATAAATCATTCAAATGTTGTTTCTAGAACGATCCAATTTAAAATTATTAAAAAATTTCACAGTTTTTAATATTTTAAAATGACTTTTTTTTTAGACATCAATTAACAAATAAGAATGAAACATTCACAATATGAACATCATATATAAATCATTCAAATGTTGTTTCTAGAACGATCCAAGTTAGTTCTTGAACTCGAACCGAACTAATTAAATTCGACTTAAGAATGTAAATGAGTCGGCCCGGGCTAGGAGCAACCTGACACCGGGCTAAGTGGCCCTTGATCCGGCCCAATCACTGGCTAACCGGCCCATGACCTAACAGGTCACTAACAGGCTGGCCCATCATTTTTTTTTCTAAAATGACAAAAATGATATAGTTTTTGAAGTAAATGTTGACCTAGCCTGTGGCCCAATTAACCTTAGCCAAAATCGGCCCAGGGCAAGCCAAATTTGTCATCCCTATCTCAACTTAAAATAATATTTGTTATAATTATTAATATAAGCAATTTTAATTGGTTAGGGTCAATTTTAAAGTTTGAGTTGGTTTACTGTAGGAGACATTTAACTAGTCTCGTATGATAATCATATTGTGTGTATTTTGTTATTATTTTTTAACTAAAATATTAGTAAGACATTTTCAAAATTGAAGGATTTTTTTAATTTAAATATTATAGAATTTGTGTAAAGTTTCTTAAATTTTAAAAAAGTGTATGCTTTTACTACTACAACAACAACAACAACAATAACAATAACAACTATATCCAATATAAATCCCGTTGAGGCGTAAAGTCTATAAAAATTTAGCAGTACGTAGCCTTACTTTTAACTAATAGAAAGGTTGCTTTTGAAAGGTGTATGCCTTTCGTTGTTTTTATTAATTGAGTTAAATCTAAAATATAAATTTTAATTCAAAACTCACTTCAAAATTTTTTAAAAAATATTAAACTTTAACCTAATTTATATTTCAGCTAAAATATATTTTGTCTGTTGATTTCAGACCCAGGTTATTTTGTAACATCTGATATTATCCATGTTGATTTTATTTTCTAAAAGAGTTGGATTAAATAAATAAATATAAACAATTGTTTAAGTTGAATCTTTAAAAAGTTTTAATTACATTTTATACTTTTAAAACCTAATTTATCAAATTATTTTGTTTAAATCTATTAATTTTATATAAATGACAATCTTTTAACTAATTAGTTTATTGTATTTATTATTTTTAAATATAATTTTTTAATTTAAAATATTTATTTATTAAAAGATAATATATAAGTTAGAAGAAGAATTCTCGTTACAATTTACCAAATAGTTTTATTTTATCAAAAAAGTTGTTAGGAGAAGCGAATTTGTTTTTAAATAAAAGTATATTATTAAGTAGTAAATAAAATGATATTGATGGTGATGTGATGACACATAACTTAAATTGTAAAAAATACAGTTAAATGAATTCTAAAAGGTAACAATTATAAAGTAATTAAATATAATTAAAAGAAAAATGTGACTTCAAACAATACATCTAAATGCATTAGTGAAAAAACAAAATAAAATAATATACTATAATATATTTAATTAAGTGAATAATCTCTTAATCACAAATTTGAATGCAAAATCTTTAAATTAATAATCATGTAATATCCAATTTTGTCAAATAAATCACATTCTCACGATGAAATAAATATGTTTATTTTTAAAATGTGGCGATGAGCGGGCCATGAGCCTAAATTCAGATATTTTCAATGAACCAACCTATATGTTAGGCCCCAATTCGCGTTAAATTTTCTATCCCTTTTAGGTAAAAATTCGGGTGTCGGGTTTTAGTGAGATTTTCGAAGGATATGTGGCAGTTTATACAAATAATTCAGTTCGGTTTGAGATTTCTTTGTGGTGAGGGATCCTTTTCTTGTGACTCGCACGTCCGGATGTCACGGAAGACGTCGGGCCTGCGACTCACCGGGGCGGGGTTCCAACACTATAGGTCAAATCAAACTTAGTCCAATCGGATATCTAATTTTTATAAGTAAAACGACATTGTTTTGCTTATAAGAGTTAGGTCTCAGGTAGGCTTGGGCCTAAGCAATCCAATTCGGACTCAATTAAAAAAAATTGTTATTTTACACTTTTAATTTGAAAAAATTTATTTTAAAAAATTAACGAGACCGACCCATGGCCTAGACCATTGCTATCCCTGAACTTTTATAGTTTTCATCAATTTAAAGGGTTAAAAAAAATGCTTAAAAGTTATTATATTATATTTATGGTTAATTTCTAAAAAAGTCCAAACTTTAGACAAATTTTAAATTATAGCTTGAATTTAAAAAAGTAATAATAAAATACCCAAACTTTCAATTTTTTAATCATAACTCAACTTTAGTTTGACCGTTATCTTTACTGACGTGATATTATCATATGTCAAAGACCGTCGTTAATCAGATATATCAGCATAATTAGTAGAAATTAATATGATTATTGAAATTACATCTTTTGAACAATTTGTAACCTAAATCCCTAAACAATAAATTAGAACGACGGGGTGTGATACAACAGCTTATCATTAGTGACCGATTGCTACCCAAATCTAGCATTCCCATGGAACCAGCCACATCCGCTGGTGCAACTATAACGAAGACCTCATTATTTTCTCAGAAACCTCCATCGAACAGGTGCACGTCATCAACAACACGTTACATACCTTTTGCTCAGCCTCAGGCCAACGGGTCAGTCAAGACAAATCTCGCTGATTTTTTTTTCAAGGATATCCACCACTCGACCGCACACTTCTTAAGCAGTCAACTAGGCTTCAAGCGGACTAATGACTTAGGTCGCTATCTTGGAGTGCCCCTCCTGCATGAGCGTGTCACCAAATTAACCTATCAACATATTCTTGATAAGGCTCAATAACGTCTTTTAGGGTGGTCAGCCAGTCTCTTATTGCTCACCGGCCGCATCACACTGACTCACTTGGTCCTCGCTATTCTACCTCTTTACCCTATGCAGACCGTTAGACTGCTTAGGAATCTTTGTGATGATTTCGAAAAGCTTATACGCAAATTTCTATGGGGCTCAACTCAGGATCACAAAAAATCAATTTAGTCAACTGTGACACCGTTTGTAAACCCAAAGCATTGGGCGGCCTAGGCATTCGGAAACTCCGGGAGAACAATGATGCTCTTTTAACGAAACTCGGATGGTCCCAGCTCACCAAGCTGAATGCCTTATGGGTACAACTCCTTTATGCAAAGTATAAATTTGATGCTAACCATATCCCCTCATCTCTTATTGGTACAGGTGGATCGATGGTTTGGCGGAGCATCCAAGCCACTTGGCATTATATCTTGCAAGGTCTGAAATGGTCGGTCTGTGATGGAGCCCGAACCTGATTCTGGCTAGACCACTGGGCAGGTGACTGGGATCCCCTTCTCTGCTATACTACTGCTCCTGTTCCCCGGGATATGTGGGATTACTGCATTCAACAGTTTGTGGACATTGCTGGCAATTGGCAATGGGATGCATTCCAACATCTGCTACCTTCTTCGATTTGCATGACCATAGCAGTTAAGTTACCTCCCAAGCCCTCTCTTGGCCCTGATAAGCTCACTTGGAATTAGTCGAACACTGGGCAGTTCACAACTGAATCCGCTTATGCTATGATAATGGAGCACGACGACAACTCAACCACTGGACATTGGAGGCTAATCTGGCAGTGGTAGGGCCCCCAATGAATTCGCTCCTTCCTCTGGCTCCTCTCCCATGACTGCTTGCTTTCTAACCACCAGAGGGTCCGCAGATAGATAGCCACGGAGGCGACTTTTTACCTTTGCTACACAGAAGAAACCTCACTCCATGTCGTGCACGACTGCCCTAAGGCTAGCCAGGTGTGGACTCTCTTCCCTTCTCACGTAACCCCAACTTTTTCAGTTTGTCTGTACAGGATTGGCTAAACAGGAATCTCCAATGTCACCGCGTTGTCCTTGGATGGGAGTGGTCTATTATCTTTGGCACTACCTGCTAGTTTCTCTAGACTTGGCGTAACATGACGCTCTTCGAAAAGCACTTCTCGTGCCCACCCTCCCCTGAGCAGTATATCCTTGCGTTTGTCCAACAGATCCACAAGGCGTCGATTTGGTTCAGTCGCGCTAAATTAGGTAATCGCCCTTGATGCGTCCATTTTCTCAAGTGACAAAAACCTTCCCCAGGCTGGGTCCATTTGAATACCGATGGAGCAAGCAATTGCACTTTATCGTCAGCTTCAGCTGGTGGCCTACTTCGCTACAATTCTGGCACTTGGCTTGGCGGCTTTGCACAGAATATTGGCTAGTGCTCCTCCTTCTCTGCTGAGCTTTGGGGGGTTTATTAAGGGCTCCAACTTACCTAGACCTTAGGCTACAGACGGATTGAGTTAGATATTGATTCACGAGAAGTGTTTCAATTACTTTCCTCCCCATCACAGTGACAAAGGTCTCTCAATCCCCTCGTTTTTGGTATTAATGAATTATTCAGTCAGAATTGGGTTGTTCTTTCCCACCATATCTACAGGGAAAGCAACTAATGCGCTGACTGACTCACCAAATATCTAGCACATTTGGCGATAAGGCTCGCTAAGTTTGAAGTCACACCAATAGGGTGCCTTTTCATACTGTTAGAGGACATGTCCGGGTCTTGTCGTCCTAGACGCACTTTGTAATTTGTAGCTTTCTTTCCCTGTATTAAAAAAAAGACCTAGTCGTAACATAAGGAGCAGCCATGCTTGCGTCTCGCCATGACATGCTGGCAACGGTCAATCAGTCTCTTTTTCATGTCGCAAGCTTAGCCTCAGTCGTGTCTCTCCTCTATGGCGAGCCACAGCCACTTCTCCGACCAGTGGTAACTACTCACACTAGTCTAAAACAACTCACAACAACGATCGCTAAACACCCCTAGTTTCCAGTAGCAATACAAACAAGCACCAACATGACTCTTCTTATCCAAGCAGCACCAGTGGCTCCTCTAATCCACTTAATACAACCAAACCTCCGACAATATCCAAGACGACTCAACAACAAAATCTGATTTTTTGTTGCTCTCAACCACAACCACTAATATATCATCTAGAAATTTAGCTTGGAGCTTATTGTGTCTCTTGAATTTCTTGAATTCATAAACAGATTGTGAGGACTTATAATCTCATTATAGAGTCTATCACGACATCCCTTGCACCTCCCAGCTTAGACAATATGCTCCCAATGACTTCGACAGGAAGGTGCTCTATCACCCAAGTAACCAACCAATGGCTCCAGGTGCAGTGCTTCCATGAAGCAAAGTTAAAGATGACCATTCTCTATGACATAAACTCCCCGTTCTTAGCCAACCAGCATACGGGCTTCATCACATCACATAATTCCATAAGATTTCCCAACAGTGAATCAACAAAATCAAGCATCGGAGCATCCCCGATGATAACAAAATTTATTTGAAATTTATATATTTTAAAAATATGTTTAAATTTAATTATATTTATTAATAATTTTTAAATTAATTTTATAAAATTAAATTAAAATTATGATTATTATTTATTATTGTGATTTTTGAAGACAAAGTTAAAGATATACAGTACGACTGTACAATATGACAATGGACTATTTTTTTAAAATTTTAAAAATCCAGGGACTATTTCATAAATTTAAAAAATTACCTTAAACGGTACCCTATATTAACCAGTACCAGTATAGTACTGTACCAGAACCCAATTCGGTATCAAGTTCGGTACGGTGTTCGTAACATTGACACCACCAATAAGTTAATAGTTTAAAAATAAGTATTTGATATAAGTAAATATGATTTTCGAAATTTAAACTCAATACAAATAGTTCAAAATTAATAAATAAAGTTCAATTTAAGTAAAATTAAATTTAAGAATTTAAATCTATTTGAATTTAAATTTAGGTTTAATAAATTTTTCTGAAACAAATATCAAATTAAAAATCATATCAAAACGATTTGAAATCAACAATTTATAAATTTGTATCTCTATTGAAGAATTACATTTAAAAGATTTAAAAATTCCAAGAAGTTTACAAAATTCAATTATAAATTATATCAATCCAAATGAAATTCATATATTAAATTTAAATTAATTTAAATTTAATCTATTTAAAAACTCAACCTAAAAGACTCGGTTACAAAATAGCATTATTTTGTTTTATAAAGTTCTTATTTTGTAACAATTCGATTTGGTAGTATCTCGAATTTAATCAACTTTTAAATTGAATTCAATTTGTGAATAACAGACTTAGAAAAATTAACCTAATCCGAAGTTAACATATATGACATGACTAGACCAAGTTCTGGGTCAGAGTTTAATTTTGTTCTCCAAATTTTAGGTTTGTACTCATATTATCCAACCTATTCCAGTTCAAAACCAAAAGTGCATTTTCAACCTCAATCTTTACAACACAATACAACTTGAACTTTAACGTGTTGGAGCGTTCAAATTGAATCATAAAGTTTTCAAAATGTTTAAAACAGACTCTAAATAGACGAAAAATTGACGAGTTAATTCCTTATCAGTTAAATGTCATTTTTTTAAATAAAAATGGGTCATATTATCACACAAGTATTTTTTAATTAATCAAAAAGTGGATCCTACAGTCACGTGACAAAGGGGTCACTTTTTATACATTTCAGACAGTAGGTTCCACTTGTCATGTGGCAATGTGATACACATTTATATATTTTAGACAATTGTCTCATTCAATGTTACGAATACCGTACCGAATTGGATTTTAGTACGGTACTATACCGGTATCAGTTAATACCGGGTATCGTTTCGGGAGAGAGGTAGGAAGGAGGGTGGGAGATTTTTTTTTTTTGAAAATTTTGCAAAAAAGCTTCCCTATTTTTAAAAATTGTCGGTACCGGCCGGTACCATCAGAAATTGTCGGTACCAATTGTTATTTAAATCCAGTAACTGACCCTTTATTTCGTACCAATTTTGGTCCGTCAACCGGTACAAACTAGTATTCGTATCACTGGTCTCATTTGTTATGTAGCAGTAGGGTCTACTTTTATTTATAAAATAAAAATATCACGTCAGTATTAACTTAATGTTTAATTGACGAGAGTTAATCTCGTTAAATTTTTCATCTAGTTATGATATGTTTTAAAAAACATCAGGATTTAATTTAAATGTTTGAAAATGTTAAGTTTGTTCTATATTCTTTTGTAAGCGTTAAGGTTTGAAAATACTCAAAATACTTAGAGTCTTATCTTAAATAATGTAATTTTTAATTTTAAAAAACAAATCATATTCAATCGGACTTTATGCTGCTCATTTTTAATCAGACTTGAGTTTAGGCTTATACCCTCAGGTTTAGGTCCAAACACATTTTCTATTTAAGCGTAGATGTAAGTGAACTCCAATCCGAATAATCGAACAGAGTCCACCAAATACACAGAATTTTGAAGAAGTACAAAATACAACTCAGATCCAAACTCTAATCATCTCTAGAAGTTTTCTTGGGCATCGTTGTGTCATTCCAAGTTTGGAAAGAAAGAAAGAAAAGGGGAATGAAATGGGCACTGCAAGTGTTTGTGAAATGGCCCACAACAACAACTCCGGATCTTTTCGTGTCAGCTTTAGGTGACGCAGAAACCCAATTCGCCCCAAATACGGCGCCTGTCGCTTTCCTTACAAGTTACAAGTCATCCTCCATTTGCCTCTGCCATGCATCCCATCTTATCATCTCTTTCTCACTCCGTTGGTAATCGTCGTCGAATTTTATATTCCAGCTCAAGCTCAAACCAATGCTTGGTTTCAATGAATTTTGCATTAGAATATTGAGGTACTGTCAGAAAATTCATTGCATGATTTGTGAAGTTGGTTGCTTTCAATAATGTTAAGACTTGCTTCGGCAAATTTGTGAGTCAGACAAATCCATCTCATCCTTCCCAAATCAGGAAACCCATTCTATTACGCGTATCTTCGGCTTTCCTTTTTTGGGTTCTCTTCTCTCCATTATCTGTCTGTAATCTATATCCCTGCCCCAAAAACTCATGGAAACCGCCGCAGCATCCAACGAACGACTTGGTTTTGGGAAGATGGGATATGGGTACTTTTTCATTTTTCTCTTCATTTCTTCTTTTGTTCATGGTTGATGGATTTGAGAGTGGAATTTGACCAGTGTTTTGTTGGTTTTTTTTTGTGTGGGTTTTTTCGTGTTTGTAAAGATGCAAGCATTACAGAAGAAGATGCAAAATCCGAGCTCCGTGCTGCAACGAGATCTTCTCTTGTCGCCATTGTCACAATGAAGCTGCGGTAATGGTTCCTTCTTTCGTGTCAACTTTCTCTGATCTATTTGTTTAGCCGCAAAAAGATTTAATCTTTTACGGGCATTTTCTGGTCTGGGTGGCATTTACTTTCTGTTTTGAATTGATACCCAATGGTGCCTGTTGGGGAACATTTCGTGTCCTTGATTTTGTCTCTATGAACTACTATCAAGTAGATCTTGTTACGCGGAAACGTGAATAAGGAGTGAAAATAAAATAACAAGAACACCAAGATTTTTATACTGGTTCGGCAAAGCTTATGTCTAATTTGGAGACGACTGAGTATTTCACTATAATCAATGAGAGCATACAATAGTGTTTATCACTCAATTTCCAGGAGACCCAAATTAACCCAATCCTATTAGAAAAAAGAAAACAAAAAAAATTATATATCCAATTTTTCCTTTTCTCTCTCCCTCTCATTATTCTTCTCTCTCTTCTCCTTCGAAAATTTGCTCTCTCACTTTTGAAAAAACTCTCTCACACTAACAACTTCTGCTCTTCACCAATCCTTGCAATGCTTTTTCACTAGCATGCCCAAGACGCATATGCCATAACCTTGTAGTGTCTGAGCTATCTACATTAGCAGTTTCAGTGATAGTTGCTCCACCAGTAACTGTACTCCCCTGCAAAAAATATAAGTTATTTTGTCTTGTACCTTTCATTATCACAAGTGCCTCATACACAGCTTTGAGAACTCCACCTTCTATGGTGATCTTGATACCCTTGGATTCCAAAGCTCTTAGTAAGATAAGATTCTTCTTCATATTCGGTACATACTGAACATCACTCAATTCTCTGAGGGTTCCATCGTGCATCTCCAAACAGATTTTGCCTATCCCTTGTGTTTTGCAGGTATTATTATTTTTCATCAAAACAACTTTACCATCTAGCTCTTGGAAGCTAGAGAACCATTCCCGAATGTGACACATATGATAAGTGCAATCTGAATCTAAAATCCACTCCTTGGAGTGACCATCAGTAGATGAACTAGTTTCCAAATTTTGCAACATTTGCTACAGAACCTACTTTCTCCTTCTCTTTGTTCTTCAATTTGGGGCAGTCTTTTTTCCAATGATCCTTTTGGCGACAAAAGGCACATTCATCTTTAGGAGGAAACTTCCCTCATGACTTTGAATGAGATTTTCTCTGCTTCCTTGTTTTCTTTCCTCTGTTCGTCCTCTTGCAGTGAGTGCCTCAGTTTGTGAATTGTGAGTCTTCAGTTCCTTCTTACGAGACTCATGATTCACCAATGCCGCAGAAACCTCATCAAGTTTCACCTCGGATTTTCCATACAACAAAGTAGTTGTCAAATGATCATAATCATCAGGCAATGAATTTAACAAACATAGTGCCTTATCTTCATCAGGAATTTTCACATCAAGGTTTACTAAATCAACAAGTATTTTATTATAATCATTGAGGTGTTCGTGCATAGAAATACTTGGACGATACTGAAATCGGAAGAGCTTCTTCTTTAAGAAGAGCCGATTTTCTGCGCTCTTGGTCATATACTTTTCTTCCAATTTCGTCCATAACTCCTTAGTAGAAGTTTCCTTCATATAAGGATATTTCAGATCCTTATCAAGGAATTATCGAATAGAGGCATAAGCATGGAGATTTATTCGCGTCCAGTACTTGTCATCCATATCTTTGGGTTTTTCTTCCAGAATCATATCCAACTCTTGTTGATACAATACATTCATAACTTCACACTGCCACATACCAAAATTATTAGAGTCATTAAATTTATCAACTTCTAACCTTGTAGTAGCGATTGAATGTCTATTAGATGTAGGTGTCGACGATAACGATATTGATTTCCTATTAACGGGCTCGTCTTTATCTCCAGCCATCTACTCGTCACTGTTCACAAATACGTACTAATACTGTTCACAACAATGTAGCCAAATACGTACTAATACTGTTCACAGCACTGTTCATTGACACTGTTCACATCGCACTGTTCATAGGTACTGTTGATCGGCACTGTTCGTCGGCACTGTAGCTCTAATATATTTTCACTCCTACAACACCTTAATCGAAAAAACTGGAGCTCTGATACCACTTGTTGTGCGGAAACGTGAATAAATTTGGAGTGAAAATAAAATAACAACAAGAACACCAAGATTTTTATATTGGTTCGGCAAAGCTTACGTCCAGTTTGGAGACAACTGAGTATTTCACTATAATCAATGAGAGCATATAATAGTGTTTATCACTCAATTTCCAAGATACTCAGATTAACCCAATCCTATTAGAAAAGAGAAAACAAACAAAATTTATATATCTAATTTTTCCTTTTCTCTCTGTCTCTCACTATTCTTCTCTCTCTTCTCCTTCGAAAATTTGCTCTCTCATTTCTGAAAAAACTCTCTCACACTAACAACTTTTGCTCTTCTCCCAACTCTCTACTCTTTCGTTGTTGTTCCTCCAATTTATAGAGAATTCAATGGGTGTGAACAAAGCCACCATTGTTGATCACCGAAAAAAAAACCAAGCCACCATTGTTGATCACCGAAAGCAACAAGTTTTGACTTTGCAAGTTTCAATTTTTGACTTTAAGAAGTTGAGACAGCATTCAACAGATCTCGTTATGTTGATCCTGATTTGATGTGCTATCTTGTTATCTTACTTTTGTTTTCATTGATCAGAGCATGCTGAAAAACTCCTATGATCAACACGAACTCAATCGATGTGATGTTACACAAGTACGTTATGTTCAGCTCCTCCCTCCATTTTTTTTATTCAAGTCTTCCTTAAGGTTAAAATGCTCTAAAAATTATAGTAATGAAGCACTTGGGATTTGTATCTTTCAGGTTGTATGTTCAGTTTGTGACACAGAGCAGCCGGTACTTACCATTCTAGCTTTGCAATACAATTCTACCTACATCTGTTTTATAACTCTTCTTGATTTCTAATATCTTGATGAATTTGGTTGTTTCCAGGTTGCTAAAGTTTGTACAAACTGTGGGATCAATATGGGGGAGTATTTTTGTGAAGTATGCAAATTCTATGATGACGACGTAATTTCACTTTCTTGAGTTGAAATGCTTCTTATTGGTGTATTCAAAAGTTCCTCCTTGGCTGTTTCTGTGGTTTGCTTCCTTTTCTTTTTGTGCAAGAGTGTCAGGATTTGGCTTTTCATGCAGTATTTCATCCTTGATTAATATTAGTAATTGAAGTTATTGCCTGTATAACTTGCTGCAGACTGAAAAAGGGCAGTTCCATTGTGATGATTGTGGAATTTGTAGGTTAGTGAAATCTTGACTTAGCTGTGCTGTTTCTGATCCCGCGAATATTATTGAGAATTTAAAGTCTCTGTGTCTTTTGTGGTCTAAAACAGAGTTGGTGGTCGTGAGAATTACTTCCACTGCAGGAAGTGTGGTATGCATTCGTTATCTATAAGAGTTGTGGTGGTATGCATTCGTTATCTATAAGAGTTGTGCTTCTTATTGTGATCAGTTTCAGTGTCATTTAGTCTTAAAGCTCCTAAAGGTGTTGGTGGATACATATCTCTCCATCTCTTCCCTTCTTTCCCTCTGTACTAATGGAAAGTTTGTGTTTGGTAGCAGTTACTACTTTGTCACTATAAATTGCAAGGTTTTCCTTTTTTCTCCTGATGGCAGACTCTCTATCTGCTAACAACTTCTTATGTGAATAGGCTCTTGCTATTCTATTAGCCTGCATAATAATCATTCATGCGTGGAGAACTCTATGCGTCACCATTGCCCCATCTGTTATGAGGTTCGTGTTGTAAGCTATCCTGATCTTTTCGTGGATATTAATTACTCCTATTTTAACGTAATCTCCGCGTTCTGTTTCTTCAGTATCTATTTGACTCATTAAAGGACACCACTGTCATGAAATGTGGGCACACTATGCATTGTGAATGCTACAATGAAATGGTGAAGCATGCCAAGTAAGCACCATGAGTTTCTGAATAAAGTTTATGTATAGTGATTGACATACCAGATTGGTTTCTAAGTTTGATCGTTACCTCTAGTTATTGCTGTCCCATATGCTCAAAGTCAGTGATTGATATGTCTAAGACCTGGAAGAGGATAGATGAGGAGGTAGGGCTTTCTAAATTTTAACCATATCGTTTGAAGTCTATCTCGCACACTGTTGAGTTGTATGCTTCTTGTTAACATTGGTTCTATATGCTGATTTGTTAATAACTGTTTGTTGTCAGATAGAAGCAACCATCATGCCTGAGGATTATCGGTTCAAGAAGGTGCCTGACCTCTAACCTTGTTGACTTGGTTTTACATGTCTCATTCAGTTAGTTTGTTCTGATGTTCTGCCTTAGAATTCACCACAGTAGTCATCTCAATATCTGCTATCGGACTACGATCTTCCATTCTTGTTAGCTGTTATCATTCCCAGAAGCTTGTTTGATCTTTGAGATGAAAGCTCTTTGTATTTAGCATGCTTCCGTCTCTTCCACGCAAATGAACTCCCGCGTATCTAGATATGTCTCATTGGAGTTTTGAACTAGTTACTTACTTGTAAGACATCTAAAGATGCTGGTACAATTTGCAGGTTTGGATCCTGTGCAATGACTGCAACGACACTACCGAAGTTTACTTCCACATAATCGGCCAGAAATGCGGCCACTGCAACTCGTATAATACCCGAACAATCGCTCCTCCAGCTCTTCCTCGATGATATGTTGGGCATTATCTGCAGGAGCATTATGATCCTCCTCCTGATTGTATAACAGATGGGGCATTCATTGTTACATAATGCAACCATACTCTTTAATCTATCTTCTGTGGAAAACATCACAACTGGGCAGTTTAATGTGTGCCCCAGAAACTTGTATCAGGTTATTCTTCCTCCAGACGATATGGAGTTCAAGCCCGCTTTTGTGTCGGGGTTGTTACAGACTTACTTTGTATACGACCGTTCGCTGGAACATTGTTTTCATGTTATAGTTTTCATATGATCATGTTAAAAATGAATCTTATCTTATAAATCTTGTTTATAACGCTAGAATCTGTAGTCGTTGTCCTCGGGCACATATTTCAAATAAGTTAATCAAATTTAATTGATATTTATGAATTCATTGTGTTTTCATTCTTATTCCATCATTCTTTTAGCCTAGAATTTTAGACTTAGTTTGAAGTTTGATTGAGTTTGAGGCTTTGGGTCCAATCTTGAGCTCGAGTCCAATTGAATTTAGGCAAAGCCGGATCGAGTTCAAGCCAAGTTAGATTAAACATCTTTTTAATTTTAAAAATATAAAGCTATGCTATTTTTTTCTTCTAAATTCATGTTTTTAGGTGAAGCCAAGTTATGTAGTTTGAACTTGAATTTGACTCCAAACTTAAAATTAAGCTTGATAATTAGGCTCGGCTTTAACTTGGCCTGATCCAAAATCAACAGGTCAGTCCTAATTTTACGAGTTTCAAGCTTGATTTTTTCAAAAAAAGAAAGTCCTAAGCAGTCCTGAGATTCAATAACTATAAAAAAATATTATTTGGCAGAAAATAATATTTTTTTATTTTTTTAATTTTAAAAAATAAAAAATACGTCCAAATAAGTTAAGTCAGGCTTTGAGCTACCCGAGCCTGCTATTTGAGCCCGAGGTCGACAGAAGCCACCGGGCTGCTACCCTACCTGAAATTGTAAAAAACAAGTCCAATATAAAATCTAATTAATTATAGTCAAGCTCGTTAATTTAAAGTTCAGGCTAACAATAGACCAGCGCTACACCCGCACAAAACCCTCACCCCTCTTCTTTCCCTAAAGCCCTACTGATCAGTTCCTACATCTCGTTGAGTTCACTGAGAAGTCCGACTCACTATCCGCCACCGCTAGCAGCCATGCAAGTCCTCTCCAACGCGCGTCGACTCACTAGCTTCTCGTTCCTCAGCTCCGATTTCCACTTCCTAATTTCTCCTCACATTTCCCAAAGCCACCACTTCCTCACAGGTACTTGACTTTCTTAACGATTCCGTATGCATCTATTGCACATACGTAGGATATAGATACTGAGTTTTATACTCTTAACTGTTCAAGGAAAGTGTTCACCGATTTCTCATCCTCTCTACGCTAGAGTGTCGCAGTTGGCTTTGTTTTCTACTAGTGGAGAAACTGCTCCCTCAGGTTAGTCGGTTTTAGCTTCTCTGTTTTGTTTAAATACCAAATTGTTGTTTAAGAGTCTGATTTGTGATAAATGTGTTTATTGTAGATGATGTGAAGGAGTTGCACGGGAAAATCATTGATTTACTGACTGTTAAGCGATCGTCGGTCCCAAATTCTTGGATAGGGACGATGATCACAATTTGTAGAAACCGTAACGATATTGAGCTTCTATTCGACACTTTGCATAAGCTTCGAATTTTTGTTAGTGCTCAAATATTCTTATCTTCGAATTGTTTTTTTGGTGTTAATGATTGAGGAGGCTTTGAAATTAGTGAAACTTTCTGCTTCAGCGGCTGTCCAGTCAGCACATCCATAAAAATTTAAATTACAGTCTTTGCCGTGAAGTTACTAAAGCTTGCACTCGAGCAGGAGCGCTTGATTATGGTGCGTGTTTGCGGAGCTCTAACTTATTCGTGTTATGGTTTTTGAAGCATTTTAGTATTTGAAGTTTGTAATGTGCAAAGCACTTTTATTTGTTGATAAATCCATGTGTTAGACATTGGTGTTTGAGTTTTGAACTATCACTAAATTCAGGAAAGAAGACATTGTCGCGGCATAATGTGTATGGTTTATCTCCTACCATTGGATCTGCGCACAATTTACTGGTAAAGTTAGCTCTTTCATTCTCCACTGAGGTTATGTGATATTCTTGTGGGAAATATATGATGGATTTGATACAATTGGAGTGCAGGGTTATGCTAAAGACCATAGTGATACCAAACTCATGGTTGATATATTGCAACATATGAAATTGAATGATGTTGCATTACAACCTGGTACAGCAGATCTTGTTTTCAGGTACATGGGTTTGTATTTGTGAACCTTATTTCTTTTTATATACTTTATTAAACTGCCATTGACTTTCTCAGAACACTAAATTTGAAAAGAAATGGTTCTGCAAATGGAAGTCTTAAGCTCATCCAGTTTATTGGGGTGGTGATTGAAAGTTGAACTTTTCTTTGACACCCTAAAATATAATATATATAATGCACTAGACCTTTAATGGCAATTTTCATGTATTTAGGTCATGATTTTATGTATATCGAGTTACAAGCATACCTTTCCTGTGAATATCTATTATGCTTACTGGTTCTTTATTCTCTATGATTCATATTGCGTCAAATCATCTTTTGAAGTTACCCATTCTGATGTATTCAATACAGTACCTTTATGATGTACCAGATGTAGAATTGTTTGGTAATAGTTCGGTTGAACATTATACAAGATCGGTTATAGTCTCTGTGATGTTGCAAACTTAAGAGGTAGCATATAATGATATGAAGTTGTTTATTGGCAAGACTGAAAAGATATTGACGACATGGTAGAATCTCAATATTTTGAGTATGGTTTACTGATTCTGTATTTGGATCTAAAATTGGCAGCATTTGTTATAACTCCAAAGATTGGAATTTGATTTCGAAGTGTTCAAATAAATTTCTCAAGGCTGGAGTAAAGCTACGTGGAACTGCATTTGACTTATGGATGGATTTTGCAGCCAAAAGAGGTCCCTACAAGTACTCAGTTTTTCTTTATGTTGCTTGAAATCTGTATTATATCTGTGGCATCTCGATTGCAGTCAAACAATTTGTTGGTAAGGGACTGCAGTTTCGAGCATTGTAATCATTACTCCTTTGCTCCGCAACTGTATGGGACATGTTATTTAATTTCTATTGACTTTGAAATTAACTTTTTGTTTCTGTATGGTTTGTTTATGCACGATGCATTATGTCTTCTAGATTATTCCAGTGGCCAAAAATGAAATGATATTAATTATTTGGTCTAATTTGACTAATTAGGATGTGGATTGCTTTTAGTGCTAGTGGTCAGTGCAGAGTGATTACCAGGATTCTGTACTAGACCTTAGGCAAAATACAATCACAGATATTGAGAAACTTTATCCTTTGACTAGATGAATACTTTCATGGATGCATTTTCTTGTTGCAATACTGCCTGACATTATCTTTTTATAGGAGATGTTAAGGCGCTTTGGGAAATCGAGAAGATCAGGTCTGAATCAATAAAGCATCACAGTCTTCTGAGTGCATTTTCATGTGCTAAGGTTAGTCAAATATCATCCTATTTTTTGGTTTAATCTGTTAAGAATGTTGGTTCGATTTATGAGATTTTTGCAATAACTTGGTGAAGTTCATCTGTTTTGTTATAATTTTAGAATGGCTTGTTGTGTGTATAGATAGAAAGTAAGATTTTTTGAAGTTTAATTCTTGGTGCTGTTTTGCAGGCCTTAATATTAGAAGGTAAGCCTGGGGATGCTGCAACTATCGTTCATGTTCTTTATCAGGTGTGTATCTTGTGCATTCTTATTTCGGGGTCAGTATAAGTCCCTTTTGCGGGCACTTCCTTATTACCCTATAACTTCAATGATTTCCACCTTCATGTTCATGATAGCTTGGCACTGGAGGATAGAATAGCATAACTATGATGGGCATTTTTATCCCTTTCATTAGAAAGAGCAGAGTTCAGCATGTAGCTCAAGTTGTTTTGTAGTGGACAAGTCTGGAAAATTCCCCTGTGTAATTTTGGATTTCTAAGATCATTTTTGTTCAGCTCTAAAAACTTAATGCCTTCAGAATTGACATGTTCTAGTAGGGAGGTCATCGACAGTACTCTGACCACTAGTTCGGTTGCTGTGCCCCCTTCACAGTAAAACATAAAATCACATGTAGCACAAGGTATCATTCTTTGAGGCGTCTGATTATCAAATTGCTCTTAATACATGTAGGCTTTACCTGATAATAAAAAGTCAGATATATTAGTTCAACTTCAGAGACTCGTCAGTGAATGGCCTTTGGATGTAATTAAGCACCAACAAGAGGACAACATAAAGGTACCTAGTTAATCGATAATTGTACTTTCTTTGACAAAGAATTCATTCCTTGCCAGATTTTTTAATCTTAAACCCCACCAAGTACACGTACTTTGTTGCTCAGGCTGTAGCTGCTTCTTTGAAGTCCAATATACCTGCTATGGTTACTGATCTTACAAACTTGGGCTTGGAGGTGAATGTCAATTTAGAAGACTTAACAACTAAGGAAATTCTGTGTTGATGGCCAGATATATGTGCTAATGCAACGCAATCTGATCGATTATAGCTGAGCGGTATTGCAGGTATTAGACAAAGGGGACGATTAGGAGCCATGTATCGATTTTATGGAGACTCTTTTGTAGGCCAGTTAGTGTTAATAGACTAGTAACAATAATATAATCTATTCTCTTTTGCTTGCAAGTTGACAGGACCAGTAAGCTCTGTGCATTAATTTGCTGCTGATCATTCATATATATATATATATACGTTTCAAATTTTGTCTGTGTAGGAAGAATCAGGGGCTTTTAATATTTGCCTGGAGTATGTATTCTTCTCTTCAGCTTCAAAGATTATTTGTTGTCTATCGGAAACAATCTTTTTACCAGTTAGTAATAAAGCTACATATTATTTGACTTTTTCAGATTTCGTGTAGCAAGGGATTTGAACTGAGTTGTTGTAGCTTTAAAGATTATTTACTCGATAAGATTCATATTGTTGCATATCAGAACTTGCTCTTATGTTATTTCATCTTTTCCATAGATTCGTGGAACATTTCTATAATCTTATGTAAGCAGAATTCTTGTGCATTAGAAACAGCTGCTAGCCGCCATAACTAACATGTCAGTGTCTTCAGTTAACAGGTTAGGTCAGGTAAGAATACTCGAATTCGAGCTCCGAGTTCGGTCAAATATAGTTTTATTTTTTGGCCTAACTTTCTATAAATGATCAGACTCAGAAAAGTGTTGTTGGTTATATACTGAAACTGAAAGATCATTTATGTTGTGATTGTTATGATTTCGGTCATGTGATATATATATCTTTTTTGTCATTATTTTTCAGTATTGAGGCACAAACTTTTGAGTCGCTATCCCAAATTCTAATTGGCCGTACAGAAAGTTACCTGTAATACTCCTTTGAAGTACTTCAGATGTGTTAGGAAAGCTACCTCAAACCCCTTTTTTAACATATCACATCATTTATTTTGGTTTTTTATTAAATCTTATCGGTACATTTGTTTAAAGTTTATGCTGAGTTTACATAAATTTATGGATAAGATTTAATTGAACATGATAGGAGCATCATAATCGGCTTCACATAAATATATAAATAAGATTTAATAGAATACGATAGAAACATCATAATCGGAACAATAGATCTAATCCTCTTTTTTATACCCTGACGAATGATAGTCTCTTGTCTAAGTTGAAAACATAGCTAATTATTAAGTTAAATTCTGAATAATATCTTAACAATTTTTAAATAGCTTCATTATGTTTTTGTTGTTATTTATGATATTAAGTTATATTTTAATATTCTATTAACAACTTAAAACTTTTTAGAACAATGTTTTTATGAATTCTTAACAATTGATTTGTCAACTTAATTTATATAGTTAGGCTTGGCAATGAGTTAGGCAGGTTGGTTCTGCCAGAGCTAACCTTGACACATTTTTTTTGTTCAAACTTGGGTTTTAGCTTGAAGAGCTTGAAAAATTTTTATTTTTTAAATTAAAATAAAAATGTAGTTTTATTTAAAATAATATAATTTTTAGAATATTTAGAATTTTCTTAAGCGTAGCCCAAATTTTGGTCACTTGTTGATTTCGAGCTGGCCTGGATTGACTTATCATCTATATATATATGGCATTGTGAGCGATTTGAACACAAGCATTAATATTGTTTTAAAAACTAATTTATTTAAATATTTGAGTAAAAATGTAAACTTTATTTGAACTTATTCTTATCACATGAATAAGCTCTTTCAGTTCAGAGGACTTCTAAACTGTATTGATTTAATATATATTATTTAAATAATATTATAAATTTATTTAGATTTTTTGTGAAATTATTATCTTCTATACAGCAGAACTTTTCTTTCAAATGAGTCCTTTACAAAACGATTAAACTGAGCCTCGAACCAGTGGGAAGCAAAGAAAAAGTCAACAACTAAATATGATTTATACATATTTAGAAACGCAGGCTGATATAATTTATACATTCTGACTTATGTATTGTCTTCACTTTGATCCCTTATGGAGTCTCAGAGTAGTAAGAGCTACGATCAAGAGGAACACTACGGTACCAAGCACTGAGAGAGCAGTAGCCGCCAACACTTGGCCGCAGAATCTGCCAAAGTTGTTGCACACCTTGTTCCACATGACGTGCGAATTGCCCTTGTACCCCATAAGACCTATGGCCATGGCGGCTCCGTCGGCGGAGAAGAGCATCGCCACCATCAACAAGTCAAGTATGGCAATAAATGGTACCCACCACCCTTTCTTTCTGTTCAGGGAGATGATTGTGGAAAGTGCCGCATACGAACACGCTACTGCATTTGCCACCAGCAAGTAACTAACCATATACCGATTTTGCATGTTAGTTTCTTTTTCTTGAGTCTTCAATTTAATTAATCTAACTAAATTTTTCATCCGAAAATTTAAATTAATTCTATCTTAATCATATTTAGATTTAAATATTTAGACTAAAAATTTCATATTTTAAAGTGTTTAAACATATAATTTGTAATATTTTAAAAATCGATTAAAAGTTAAACTTGTTACACAAAAGTGTTAAAGAGTTATAACATATTAAACCGTTAAATTAGATAAAAATTGAATAAAATTTAAAATTTTAAAAAATAATGGTAGAAAATTGTCTTTATTTATTAAAAATTCAAAATTTAACTTAAAATTAAACTATTAAGTAAAAATATTTAATTTATAAATTTGATTAATTTATAAAACTGACTAATTAATTAATAAATTGATTATTTTTTACAACAAAATTATTAAATTAAATAAAAAGTTAAAAACTAAACTATAAAAATCAAAATGAAAACAATATTACATCGTCAAACTAGACTTTTCTTACATGCTGCCCTACACAATTGTTTGACCTTTGTGTTCTGGACAGCTATGGCTTATCATAAATATCTTGAAATCTATGTGTTGGAGACTAGGAGTAGTGTTGGCAATCCATCTTTGTCTAGTCTAATCAGATTTAAAGATGTTTGTTTTCCGAGAAACTGAAATGGTTAAATGGTAAGACATAGTTAGTAGAAAGACAGGTTAAGAAGAAGAACTTACACAAAAGCAGACAAGTAATGCCACTTAGCATGAAAAGGAATGTAGAGGATAACCTTGGTCTGCTTATCAAGTCCAAGAACTATAGCAGATGCGAGTGTCAGTGCAAAGGCCAAAACTCTTAGCAACACATCAACCGTACTCCTATGATATCCTCTACTCACCACAACTCCACTCTGTACACCATCTTTGTTCTGGTTCTCCATGTCTGAAACAAAACCCAGAAAAGTAAAAAGAGAAAGACTTGGAGATATGGGGAGATAAGAGAAGATGAATGGAGATGAGTTTAAATAGACGAAGAAACAAGTTGGATGGTTTGTTGGTCAAGGACGTAATGTGACAGGACTGTAAAGAATTGGCCTTGTTAGGAGTTTGCAGAGGGTCCAGATTCCAGAACACAGTGTCGTGTCATATCTATAGCAATTAATGGGAAGAAGGAGGTGATGGTTACGTGTGAACCCTATCTCTGATGTGCACAAACTATTTCGCAACTATTAGTCAAAATATAAATTTATATGTGAATTAATTCAATAATATTTATATAATAACTGAACTTAATTTTTAAATTTAATATTATTAATTAAATTTAACTTAAGTTATAATTGAATTTGTTTTTTATTTAATTTTACTTTTATTTATCATTTTATTATTTACTTATTTATTTATTTTATTTTTATTTATTCGTGTAGTTCATTTGGAAGCAATCTTTATTTTATATTACTGGACCTCCTTAAATCTTACATTTTATAGAGATTTCGATTGAGTGTTTGTTGTTGCTCTTAAATTAAATTATAATTGAATTAAAATTAAATTGAGTTTACTGGTTAAATTTAATTATATTAATAACGCTTAATATAATTTAAAAATAATAAAGATTTTTATGAAATTTTTAAAATTTGAAATTTTCTTAAATTAAAATCGTTTAATTAAAATTAATTTTATCCTAATTAAAACGGAAAATAAACAATAAAAAATTGTAAAATCCTCAAATATATCAGAAACCAGTGGACGTGAGGAAGCCTCGGACACAGCCACTCACATTGCTATTAACAAGAAAATTCTATGTTATGTTTTTCCATTAACGATAAAGATAGCAGACAGAGGACATTAAATCTTCATAATTTCTAACTTGGCGTAGTCAAACAAATATTAAAAAAACCTTATATCAGGATTGACCAATATTTTAAAATTGACCAATGTTCGAATGATTTATCAGTAAATTTTTAAATAAGTTAATTTTTTAATTTAATTATATATTTTTATTTGATTTAACAAAAAATTGTTGTTAAAAACTTATTAATTATTTAGTTATTTTTATAAATTAATCAGTTTTTATAAATTATAATTAATTAATTAAATTTTAGTTAACATCTTTTTAATTAAACTTTAAATTTTTACAATAAATATGAACAATCTTTTTAAATTATTTTTTAAATTCTTCAATTTTATTCGATCTTTAATTAGTTTTATAACGATCTAATATCAAATGAACCTTTTAAATCTTCAAACTTTTATCTTATATTTGTAAGGTCTTACATTAATTGGAGAAGAGAACGAAACACGCTTTATAAAGGTACGGATCCCTCTTTCCCATAGACTCATTTTTTTGAGAGTGGAAAGAGCAAAACCATGAAGGTCTTCGTCCAACGGACAACTCAAAGCGGACAATATTTATAAGCATGTGGTCTGGACTGTTACAAATAGTATCACAGTCGGTTCCCGATCTGTTGTGTCAGTTAGGACACTGGGCCCTAAGGAGGGTACATTATGAGATCCCACATTGGTTGGAAAGGAAAACGAAGTACGCCTTATTAGGATATGGGTACCTCTTCCCTATAGACGTGTTAATTCCCGGAGTGAGAAAAGCAAAACTGTGAGAGACTTGACCCAAACGGCAACTCAAAGTGGACAATATCTATGAGCGAGTGGTCTGGGCTGTTATAATATTGGTTTAACTTTCGGTTCAGTTTTGAAAAGATTAATCTTAACGTTTATTTTTTTTAGAAGCAATGTTTCATCATAAAAAAAAGTCGTTTAAACGTTCAACGGGTATTAAACTGCTATAAAAATATATGTAATAAAGTTTAAACAAAATAAAAAACTTAAACTATGATTGAAAACAAAAAAGACTATATTAAAAATTGAAGTTTAATTAAAAAAAACCGAAAAAATAACTAATTTTATTTTAATTTATAAAATTTAATTAATTTATTTTAATTATGTATATCTAGTTACAAGCACACTTTTTTGTGTGAATATCTATTATGCTTACTGGTTCTTTATTCTCTGTGATTCATATTGCGTCAAATCTATAATCTTTTGAAGTTACCCATTCTGATATAGTCTCTGTGATGTTGCAAACTTAAGAGGTAGCATATGAAGTTATTTATTGGCAAGACTGAAAAGATCTTGACGAAATGTTAACATCTCTATATTTTGAGTATGGTTTACTAATTCTGTATTTGGTTCAAAAATTGGCAGCGTTTGTTATAACTCCAAAGATTGGAATTTAATTTTACTTTTATTTATCAGTTTATTATTTACTTTTTTATTTATTTTTATTTTTATTTATTCGTGTGATCCATTTGGAAGCAATTTTTGCTTTGTACTACTGAACCTCCTTAAATCATACATTTTAAAGGGATTTCGATTGAAGATATCAGTGAACTTCTATGAAATGGTTTCACGGGATTCAGCCAATTATCTTAACCGTGGGATATCATTGAGAAATAGGAATCCATGTTATCAAAAGATTTCCTGCGATTATTTCTAGTATGGAATAAGTCAATCATTCACTTTAGTATCTTATTGACAAAAATATTGATAATACATTTTAGAGAGATTTCGATTGAGTGTTATTGTTGTTGCTCTTAATTTAAATTATAATTGAATTAAAATTAATCAAATCAAGTTGAATTTATGGGTTAAATTTAATTATATTAATAACGCTTAATATAATTTAAAAATAATAAAGATTTTTACGAAATTTTTAAAAATTGAAAATTTCTTATATTAAAATCGTTTAATTAAAATTAATTTTATCCTAATCAAAACTAAAAATAAACAATAAAAATTTGTAAGATCTTCAAATATATCAGAAACCAGTGGACGTGAGGAAGCCTCGGGCACAGCCAATCACATTGCTATTGACAAGAAAATTCTATGTTATGTTTTTCCTGTAACGATAAAGATAGCAGAAAGAGGACATTAAATCGTCACAATTTCTAACTTGACGTAGTCAAACAAATATTAAAAAAAACTTAAATCCGTATTGACCAATATTTTAAAATTGACCATATTCGAATGATTTATTAATAAAAAATTTAAGTTCGTTAATTTTTTAATTTAATTATATATTTTATTTGATTTAACTTAAGAAATTGTTGTTAAAAATTGATTAGGTTATTAATTATTTAGTTATTTTTATAAATTAATCAGTTTTTATAAATCATAATTAATTTATTAATTTTTAGTTAACATCTTTTTTAATTAAATTTAAAATTTTTACGATAAATATGAATAGCCTTTTTCAATCTTTTTTAAATTCTTCAATTTTATTCAATCTTTAATTGATTTTATAACGATCTAATACTAGATAAACCTTTTAAATCATAAAACTTTTATCTTATATCTATAAGATAAAATATAATATCACATCGGTTGGAAAGGAGAACGAAGTACGTCTTGTAAGGATACAAATTTCTCTTCCCCATAGACCCATTTGTTGGAGTAGAAAGAGCAAAACTATGAAGGCCTTAGCGTGATGGGTAACCCAATGCAGACAATATCTATAGGCGGATAATCTGGACTGTTACAAATGATATCAGAGCCAGTTCCCGACCCTTTGTGTCAGAGAGGACAATGAGCCCTAAGAGAGATAGATTATGAGATCTTACATCGGTTGGAGAGGAAAATGAAGTATAACTTATAAGGGTATGAATATCTCTTTCCCATAAACGTGTTATGCCCGAAGTGCGAAGAGCAAAATTGTGAGGGACTTCCACCGACAACCCAAAGCGGCTTTGTTTGGTGAAGACCTGATAAGCTCTTTTTTAACTTATTAACCTATTTTAACTTATTAACTTGATAAAAAAGCTAATATAGATATTTGATTATTAGTTCATTGAGTTAGCTGATTCAACACAACCAGTTTATTTTGGACAAGTTGACGACCGTTTCACCAAAACAGCTGAAATGTTTTTTTTGTGTCATGCCGATTTTGCCTGAGTTGAGAAGTGGAGCCCGCAGATCAAAGCGTCTTGAAGAAGAAGGGAACACGACTCCAGTTCCAGAGCCCTGATGAAGAAGCATTCCGATTTCTCCTCAGTGCTCTCTGTAAACATGGATTCATTGAAGAGGCCGAAGAGTTTATGTTTCTTAATAAGAAGCTTTTTCCACTGGACGCTGATGGGATCGACATCAATGCATGGTGTAATCTTTACGTTGACGTGCTTGAAGCCAAGAGAATTTGGAGGGAAATGTCAAAGTGCTGTATCTTGCCAATTGAGACTTCTTACGCACACATGATTTCCTGTTTCTCAAAGGTTGGAAACCTTTTCGATTCGGTTAGATTGTACGAAGAAATGAAAAAAAAGGGGTCGGGTTCCAGGCTTGGAAGTCTATAATTCTTTAGTTTATGTGCTACTCGTCAGAACTACTTCAAGGAAACTCTCAAAATCAGGGGCGAAAGGACAGTGTGGGCAGTATGGGCAGTATGGGCAGCAAATTTTTTTAAAAATTTCATGTAAATTTTTTTTTTAATTTTTTTTAAAAATTTTATGTAATTTATTTTTTTTGCCTCCAAAAATTTTTTTTTTGAAGTTTTGCCCCCACTGAAATTTTTGTTTGCCAATTTGCCCCCACTGGCAAAACTTCCTGGCTTCGCCCCTGCTCAAAATCCTGGATAAAGTGAAAGAAACTGGTTTGCAGCCAAGTTCTACTACAGTGAAAACTCGATAAATGAATATTCGATAAATTAATAATCTCGATTAAATAATCATTTTCTTCGGTTCCGACTTGGGCCAATGGAATAAAATAATAACCTCGCCAAATGCATATGATAATAGTTTTAAAAAATTCTTTAAGGCCCACTGAAAATATAAAATAATAATTCATTAAATAAGTATGAAAATTACATATATAATTCATAAAATAAAGCACGTCCTAAACAATTTTTATTTCAAATTTTATGCTTTCCTAAAATATGTATTTATTGTCAATTGATTCTTCTTTTCATGCGAACTGAATTCAATTTCATCTTTAATTTTTTAAAAAACATAAACTACATTCGGCACATTATTCTCATTTTGAAGCAAGTAACTTTTCAAAGTCTATACAGCAAGAAAAACTTTTTTTGGAGAAACATGCGGTATAGCGTTACTATCATCTGGATCTTGATTGTCATCATCTTCCATACCCATTACTCTTTGAATAATTTCTTTGTCCATAGGCGATTCCATTAAAGTTTCATTTTCATTAAGATAATTCAAAATTTGCTATACATTCATGGCATTTCTATAATGTAAATTAGAAATAACTTCCTCTAATCTTTGAATGCCTTCAACATCACCAGTTTCTTCTTCTAGAAGCATACCTTCCTCGAATCAAATTTTGTAATGTCGAAAAGAATTTGCAATAGTTGTGGCCTTCACATCAATATTTCAAGCAGCATTAATAAAATAGATAGCATCTAGGACATTAATTTTTACAGAATTTATTGCTCCCATCTCATAGCCTTCCAAGATGCTAGAATAAAAACGACGTTGATAATAAATCTTAAGTGATTGAATAATTCCAGCATCACATGGTTGAATTTTTAATGTTGTATTTGGAGGTAAAAAGAACAATTCAACATTTCTCAAGCCTTCGATAACCCTGGGATGGGCTGGACAATTGTCTACTATAAGCAGTACTTTTCTACCTGTCATTCTATCATCAAACCAACGAACAAATTCTTAAAAGAGTAATCCAGTCATCAATGCTTTTTTGTTGGCCCGATAATGTTAGCTAATTATATTTTACCATTGTATATAATTCGCTAGTTGCTTATTAGTTGTTTGCCTAGTCAGCTTAGCAGT
>JAOQMR010000213.1:41618252-41633101 GCA_027563865.1 Erythroxylum pelleterianum | reverse complement strand
AAATACTCAGTCGTCTCCAAACTGGACGTAGGCATTGCCGAACCAGTATAAAAATCTTGGTGTTCTTTTCTTCTTTTCTTACTGTTTTATTTTCACTCCAAATTGAATCACGTTTCCGCACAACAATCCTGAGGAGGCAGAAAGAAAAACTCGGTAGAGACCATATGCAGCAAGAAAAGGTTCCAGACTTGCTAAGCTTTGATGCAGTCACGCACTACATGGATCAACGATTCCTCTAGTTGACAATGGGAGCATGTGTCGACCGTGGTAAGTTGCTTCCGAACACGATGCTGGTTAGTAAGCAGACAACTGTGGGCAAGCAGCCAAAGGAAGGTGCGAATTCGGGGAGGACCCTTCCAGTCCCATATCCTTTGCCAAACTCCATGGGGTATAGCGTCTTCAAAATTCACGATGAGGGAATAAGCCTTGGCTTGGATGCTTAGTTACACTAAGGGAAAGGAAAGGAAAGGAAATATTGCATTTCCCTCCCTTTCTCACCAATTTGGTGGGAAAGGGAGGGAAATTGCAAGATAAGAATAAAAATGACCCAAATTTTCCTTCCATTCCTCTCAATTCTTTCTCTCATTCTTGTCCAAACAATGGAAAGGAAGAGAAATACAATTTCTTTTCCTTTCTCTTCTCTTGGTTTTCCTCCATCCAAACAAAGGCTAAGTGAAAGCGACAGTGAATTGGATATTGTCGGACAATCCCCATCTAAGCTTATCCTGTCCAAGGTAATCCTTTGGGAGAAGCATACCAGCTATGATCCTGCAGATCGAGGTTAGGAGATACTGTTGAAAGGCATTCCAGTGCCAATGGCCCTCGGAGTCTACAAAATGATGAACGTGAAGATGAACTATAGAGTCGGGGAGAGGAGTTATAACTTATTGTCTTTACCAAAGTTTTTTTCTTTTTATAAGAATTTGTCCCCAGACTTTTGTTCAAGTTAAGAGATATACATTGATTGGTCATTCACTGTCTTTTCAAAATCGAGAATTTCATATCAACTCTGGAGTATTAATTTCAGCTTTTTTCATTTATTGTCTTGGGATTGATTTCAATTCTTGGTCTATATGTCTACAATATAAAAAGGAGACAAGATATATTATTCACATCAAAGGAGCAAACTTGGAAAGTTGCAAGAGTTCTTTGAGTCTTTTGTTGCATCATAGCACTTTCACCCGGATTTTCTTGAATCTTCTTGATTCGGAACAAATCAAGTCTTACAATTTCTCAGAGACAAGTTTTCACAAATTTTCCAGGCGACCATGAACATCTTGGTCCTTCAAATGCACCTCGTGGACATGATTTAGAATCAATATAACTAAACTATCAATCACTCCAAGAGTGTGAATCAAAAAGAAACCTCAAACCTGATCTTACAAGTTAATGTTCTAGAACACTAGCAAAAAACGTTTTTTTGTTCTTACCCATTGAACCTGTGAACAACCTGGATAAAACTTGTGCTGGTTTTGGACTACAAACTTGGATCGAGATAGGAATTGCCAAAAGGATTAGTTGCATCAGCCTGCTTTTGGCCCTGCTCATTCTCCATTCTTAAGAAGGCTTGTTTTTGGACTACTGGTACTATTTGAGTGTCATTTGAAGGGGACACGGTACTGGTGGCATTAAAGGGTTCATAGTTGTAGAACTCATTTTCATAAAATGGATCAGAGGAATAATAGTCATTTTCGAAAGGATTAGATGGAACTTGTCCGGCGAGTTGAGTCCCATTACTTGTTTTCCCAGAAAATGCATCATTGTACAAGTGATCCAGTGCCATTTTGTCCAGTCCACCAACCTGCATCAGAAGATTCATATGTTTATAGCACATCAAAACTGAATTATCTGCCCTGAATTCGACTTAAAGCTATGTTAGGTTTGATATGTAATCCATTCTAGTCCTGTTGACTAACTTCTAATACTAACCAATTTAGTTTCTACCAATGCAGCTCCCCTGGAGGTTGGAGCTGTCACAAGCTCAAGCTCCCAGCTTGCACTTTGAGGTGCTGTATTGATGAAGTTTTCAGAATTTAGTGTACCATCTACATAATTGATTGGAAGGTTAGATGCTAGAACATCAAAATTAACATAATACTATCTCACCATCTGTGACAATTGCAAGTCCGAGGTGATCGTTCTCATTCTTTTCGGGTGCCTCTTGCGTGAAGTCTTCCCAAGTCTGGCAGAATGATAAAGGTTAACCAAGATAAGATAAAACTCTTATGGGTAAGAACTCATAAAGCACTATTGTAAAACTTGAGAACATTGTTGCAAAGTAAGTCCTGACCAAAAGATCAGCAACTTCCACTGTCAATGAAGTCCAGTTCTGTTGATTCTCTGATGGTTCTGCCGATGTCCCATATGGGTTTGATTTCCATTCAGTTTCATCCTCCTTATCATCATCAATTAGTGAAGAAGCTTCTTGGGTAGGTACAGCTTCCTGCGTAGGACTTTTGTTGTCATTTATCTGACAACACATGAGAAGGCAGGACGTTAATTGCAAACTTGCAGGATATATATTACAAGACTCCAGAAGATGTTCACAGGGGAATCAAACAACAGTTGTAAGGATTGGAAGTAAGTGAAAATTGGTACCATTAAGACCTTTGGAGTGTCGTTCAAGTAATCTTCCATTGCAGACAGGAAAGATTCTGGGGGCTGCAGTTATAAAACACAGACAAATCAGCAAAGCTTCATATACGTTTGAGGGCATGAGCAAGACTTGAGGTCTTTTAACAAGTTACTACCTGTTCAATACTGACAAAATTCTGCCCCCGACCAAAACTAAGGCTCCTACATAGATCAAAAAACTGGTCCAGTCTTCTTGCCTACACGACAACAAAAGTTTGCAAAAGGAGATAATCAATTTGGATTTAAAATCTGATTAGAAGCAAATGAAACTCGATGAATAACACAGCAGATTACCTGATTCCCTGACTTCCTGTAAATTTCAAGTGCTCTCATAGCATCTTCCCGCTGCATCTCAAAGTACTATGAAAAAAATGAAGTCACTTTCGGTAATTTTTTTGAACATTCATAATTACAAGGCACATAAGCTACCATTACTAAAGCAAAACCCCACCTTGTCCACCATGACGTGAATTCCAACTGCAATTTCCGCATAGAGATTTACACTTTCAGCTGCAACCTACAAGAGAAATCTCATGGAAAAGGGCTTGGACAATCAAGACCAGATTATATGAATGATATTTGTACCAATGAATTTGGATAGTTCCTTACAATTGAAAGGGCATTATGGATTAAGTGAGCCTGAAGAGCTGCCCCCTCTGGCTGCAGAAGTATATCATCAATGTTACTACAAATGATTGTTTGTGGTTCTGATAAAAGCTTAAAGCTATTGGTGAGGCCAACAATGATATCAATTCACCTTATGCATAGTCTTGTTCAAACAATGATGACTGGATGCATACCTTGCAGACAAGAATGCGAATAAGTAACTCCTGCAGGGCTTCTAAGTGCCTCAGCAAATCCGATGTGTCAATTTTTCTGATGGCCTGCCGGAAAAATCCATATGAGGTAAAAACATTGTCATGTGCTTATGTAGTTTAAGAATAGAAGTGAACTCTGTATCAAGAACTAGTTAAGCTGCTGCATTATCAGATGTGAATACACTTAGTTTGCAATCGGTATCTTTATTAAGTAATTGGTTCTGTTTGGTTAAATACATTATGAGTGATTGAAATGCTGAGTGTGAATGACAATTAACATACAAAAAGTATTTATCTTTACAAGACATACTAGGTAATCTTTCTCAACATCATATTTCAAGATTCGGATGCATTCAAGACGCTCTTGAAGATAACAAGCATGGCTGCAAATCCAAGCAGAACAGTCCCTTGCTTGACAGTTCGACACCAAACCACCAACTCGTCAGCCAATTTCTCATGCTCCAACATTAAGGAAATAAGCAAAGTTCAGATAATGTAATAAATACCATTTGTACTTGAATCATCCTTGAAATGATATAGATTCAACACAAGAGCTCTACCCCGACCGAAGTTCAATAGCTCTCCATGGAATGTAGAATCAATTTCTCTCAAAGCACGGTGTATAATTACCAACACCTTTAATGCAACCTGGAACAATCACAATATAAAATATTTCATTTTGTGAATTATAGAAGGTTTAGAGGAATGCTAAGAGTGAAATCTCTATGATCATCCGAAAATGAAAATGTAAAATCAATGGTTTGCTTTCTTTTTTGGTCGCTTACATAAGTTAGCAACATAGTCCAAAACAAAGTATATATAACCTTGAACAACTATGGATTTTCAAGCTCTAAAAGTTATGGTATGACAGAACACGGGAAGAAATTGACAGAACAAGATCAGTGTGTATATATTAATATATACTGTCCACTTGTGCGTCTTCTTCAGACGTTTGATAAGGCGACGTATGCAGTAGGCAACATCCATGCGAGGACTTGAAGCCGAAAGTGCCCGGAAGATTTCTGATGACAGAGCAAGAAAGGTTATGTTACGTATAAAACTGCGGGGACCACGTTAAACATCCAAGAAACAAAGAGAGAGATAGAGGACCAAATCATGCTTTTACTCACTTCTGATATGTTTCTCCTTTGGCACAGCTTCATTATGTTTTGTGGCCTTAACAATGGCAATATCAAGACCCTGAAGCAAATAACTATTAATTACTAATTGTAAAACTAACATAGCAACAAACAGGAAAAGCAGACAATGAAAAGAAACCGACAGAAGTTAAAATACAAGGGAATAGTAAGTTGCAAGATCACCTTGTATTCGCTGTTTACTTTTGCTAATCCTACTTTTGTTGAGTCCATCAAAGCATCTATGGCTTTTCTCAAGGTCTGGGCAGCGTTAACTCCAGCTGCCATTCTGTTCCAAGAAAATATACGTGTTTCCTACAATCACCAATGAATACTGAATCAACCAATTTTTCAAATATAAAAGAATAATACAGCTTTCATCAATTTGAATCCCAGATGAAGAGAACTAGATCATTGTCTCAATCCTTACTTGAATCTAAAACAAATTTGATGTCAACATGTTAAGAAACCATTCAACCCAAAAGTTTGTTGGCTGGGGCATATACGTGTTTCCTACAACCACCAATGAATACTGAATCAACCAATTTTTCAAATATAAAAGAATAGTACAGCTTTCATCAATTTGAATCCCAGATGAAGAGAACTAGATCATTGTCTCAATCCTTACTTGAATCTAAAACAAATTTGATGTCAACATGTTAAGAAACCATTCAACCCAAAAGTTTGTTGGCTGGGGCTCAACAATGGATCGTATACTATTCTGACATCTGTGTATCTGAGAAGTGATTACCTGCCCTTTGAAGTATGGCCGCCCGCAGACAGACGGTGGAAATGGAGAGAAAACCCTAAATCTCAACAAAAAAAACAGAAAGGTTAAGAAGAAAACAATGGATGAGTTACCGACCTGATTCATGAAGTTGGGGTAAGCTTCAAGAGAAACCCACCTCTTAGTAGAAATCGACTCCTCAATGGCACTTTGGAACTGAACTCGTCAATGACACCGAAATCGAGTTCAAACCTTCTCTCTATTTGGTCGACACTCCTTCGTCGATGCGTGGGAGTGAACGACAGAAATATTTTTCGACGATCGCGTGTGGGTGAGCGGTGAGAAAGGAACGAAAGAAGGAGAAGACTCTGGAGACTTCAGAGATGAGAAGTGAGACGCGAGAGGTTAGGGCATTTTGGAGATTAGGCTGATAACAAATCAGCTTATTGTGTGAAACGCTCCTCTTTGGAGCTTGTTGAAAATTAGCTGATTGGGTTGAATCAGCCAACCCAATCAGCTATTTACCAAACAAGCTTATAGATCTTTTTTAGCTGGTCAACCAGCTAAAATGAGTTGACCAGCTAAAAAAGAGCTTATAAGCTCTTTACCAAACACACCCAACATCTATGGGCGGATAGTTTGGGTTGTCACAAATAGTATCAGAGCCGGTTTCTGACCCATTGTGCCAGTGAGAACACTAGGCCCTAAAGGGGGTAGATTGTGAAATCTCACATCGATTGAAAAGGATAACAAAATACGTCTTATAAGAGTATGGATACCCCTTCCCCATAGACGTGTTATTCCTGAAGTGAGAAGAGCAAAACCGTAAGGGGCTTGGCCCGACGGACAACCCAAAACGGACAATATGTATGAGCGGGTGGTTTGAGCTATTACAATATTGGTTTAACTTTCGGTTTAGCTTTGAAAAGATTAGTTTTAACTTAAAGTTTAGTTATTTTTAAAAGCAATGTTTTATCGTTTAAAAAAATTGTTTAAAAGTTCAACAGGTATTAAACTGCTATAAAAATGATATATAATAAAGATTAAACAAAAATAAAAATTTAAAATTTGATTGAAAACAAAAAAGAATATGTTCAAAATTGAAGTTTAATTCTATAAAAAAACTAACACCTTTATGATGCACGAGATGTAGAATTATTTGGTAATAGTTCGGTTGAACATTATACAGGATTAGTTAGTCTCTGTGATGTTGCAAACTTAAAGAGGTAGCCTATGAAGCTGTTTATTGGCAAGACTGAAAAGATATTTGGCAAGACTGAGGCACTTTGGAAAATCAAGAAGATCAGGTCTGACACAAGAAATCTCCTGTCCAGATTACTCTGGACCAACCCTGTCCAGAGTAATCTGGACCATCTACTTTGTGAAGTGGATGGAAAGTGGATGGTCCAGATTACTCTGGACAGGGTTAGTCCAGAGTAATCTGGACAGGGAATCAGATCTCCAGGTCTGAATCAATAAAGCATCACAATCTTCTGAGTGCATTTTCATGTGCTAAGGTTAGTCAAATATCGTTCCTATTTTTCACTTTAATCTGTTCAGAACGTTGATTCGATTTATGCAAAAACTTGGTGAAGTTCATCGGTTTTGTTATAATTTAAGAATGGATTGTTGCGGGGCATATACTGAACCTGAAAGATCATCTATGTTGTGATTGTTATGATTTCAATCATGTGATATATCTTTTTCGTCATTATTTTTCCGCATTCAGGCACAAACTTTTGAGTCGCTATCCCAAAATCTAATTGGCTGTACAGAAAGGTGTGCCAAATAACCCAGGGCACTGGGTTGTTTGGCACAGAGGATCTGAAGGGGTACAGAAAGTTACCTGTGATACTCCTTTGAAGTACTTCGGATGCGTTGGGAAAGCTGCCTCTAACCCCTTGTTATCACATATCACGTTTGCTTTTGTTTTTTTTAAATCTTATTTATACATTTACGTACGTAGAGTTCACGTAAATGTGTGAATAAGATTTAATAGAATATGATAAGAACAACATTATCGACTCCACGTAAATATATGGATAAGATTTAAAAAAATATGATAAGAACCAGAACAAGAAATCTAATTCTCTTTTTTATGCCCTCACGAATGATATCCTGAAACATAGCTAATTATTATATTAAATTTTGAAAAATATCTAACATTTTTTAAATAGCTTCATTATGTTTTTATTGATATTTATGATATTAAGTTATATTTTAATATTCTATTAACAACTTAAAACTTGTTAGAACAATGTTTTTATGAATTCTTAATAATTTAATTGTCAACTTAATTTATATAGTTTGGCTTGGCAATAAGTTAGGCAGGTTGGTTCTACCAAGGCTAAGCTTGACTCAATTTTTTTGTTTAAATTTATAATATTATTAAGTAATATTATAAATTTATTTAGATTCTTTGTGAAATTATTATCTTCTGTACAGCAGGAACTTATCTTTCAAATGAGTCCTTTACAAAACGATTAAACTGAGCCTCGAACCAGTGGGAAGCAAAGAAAAAGCCAACAACTAAATATGATTGATTCCTCACGCACATAACAAAGCTAGAAGTGGAAGAAACGCAGGCTGATATAATTAATACATTCTGACATAGGTATTGTCTTCACTTTGATCTCTTAAGGAGTGTCAGAACTACGATCAAGAGGAACATTACGGTACCAAGCACTGAGAGAACAGCAGCTGCCACCACTTGGCCGCAGAATCTGCCAAAGACGTTGCACACCTTGGTCCACCCGACGTGCGAATTGCCCTTGTACGCCATAAGACCTATGGCCGCGGCGGCTCCGTCGGCGGAGAAGAGCACCGCCACTATCAACAAGTCAAGTATGGCAATAAGTGGTGCCCACCACCCTTTCTTTCTCTTCAGGGAGATGATTGTGGAAAGTGCTGCATATGAACTCGCTACTGCATTTGCCACCAGCAAGTAACTAACCATGTACCAATTTTGCATGTTAGTTTCTTTTTCTTGAGTCTTCAATTTAATTAATTTAACAAAACTTTTAGTCCGAAAATTTAAATTAATTCTATCTTAATCATATTTAGACTAAAATTTTCATATTTTAAAGTGTTCAAACATATAATTTATAATATTTTAAAAACTGGATTAAAAGTTAAACTCATAATACTAGAGTTTTATAACGTTCAAGTAGCTAGAATTAAACCATCAAATTAAATAAAATTTGAATAAAATTTAAAATTTTTAAAAATAATTGTAAAAAATTATCTTTATTTATCAAAAAATTTAAAATTTAATTTAAAATTAGACTATTAAATAAAAATAATAATTTTATTATAATTTATAAATTTTGATTAATTTATAAAATCACTAATTAATTATTTTTTATTTATTTTTTAACATCAAAATTATTATATTAAATTAAATTGAAACAAAAAGTAAAAAATTAAACTAAAAAATTAACGACAGTTAAATCGAATTGTTACAAAGATACATTTCTTATACAAATTTATGCATCGAAGGACTTAAGGTTTTGAGACCCGGACCGGACATCAAATCAGAGATTTTATTGGTCACCGATTTGATTGGTTCAACCATCGGTCGAATCAGTGTGACGTCATAATTATGCAATAATTATATTTAATTATATATAATATTAGTAATATTTAAAATATAGAAAAATATACCGAAAAATATAAAAATATTTAAAAATAAAAAAATTCATTGAACTAGTGGCCGACCGGTTTGACCGGTCAATTGACCGGTTTTTTCCAGTTTAATTAAGAACCGATTTTTAAGAGTCACCCGGATCGGATAATCCCCCGGTCATCGGTTGAACCGGCCGGTTTAGTCCGGATTTGAAAACAATGAAAGGACCTAATCAACCAAGTTTCAGTCAACCGTCTGAACTTCAGTAAATTGCTAACATCAGCATGACCTAAACATATCAAAATGAAAACAGTAGTACATCATCAAACTAGACTTTCTTACATGTTGCCCATGCACGTACACAATTGTTTGACCTTTGTGTTCTGGACAGCTATGGCTTATTATAAATATCTTGAAATCTATGTGTTGGAGACAAGGAGTAGTGTTGGCAATGCGTCTTTGTCTACTCTAATCAGATTTAAAGATGTTTGTTTTCCGAGAAACTGAAATGGTTAAATGGTAAGACATAGTTAGTAGACGGACGGGTTAAGAAGAAGAACTTACACAAAAGCGGACAAGTAATGCCATTTAGCAACAGCCGTCTTATCTGAGATAACCTTGGTCTGCTTATCAAGTCCAAGAACTATAGCACATGCGAGCGTCAGTGCAAAGGCCAAAACTCTTAGCAGCACATCAACCGTACTCCTATGATCTCTCCCCACCACAACTCCACTCGCTGCACCCTCTTTGTTCTGGTTCTCCATGTCTGAAACAAAACCCAGAAAAGTAAAAAGAGAAAGGCTTGGAGATATGGGGAGATAAGAGAAGATGACTGCAGATGAGTTTAAATAGACGAAGAAACAAGTTGGATGGTTGTTTTGTTTTTGGTCAGGGATAAAATGTGAAAGGACTGTAAAGAATTGGCCTTGTTAGGAGTCTGCATACGGTCCAGATTCCATAACATCAGGGTCGTGTCATATCTTTGAGCAATTAATGCGAAGAAATTATTTCGCAATTATTAATCAAAATATAAATTTATATGCGAATTAATTCAATAATATTTATATAATAATTTAACTTAATTTTTAAATTTAATGTTATTAATTAAATTTAACTTAAGTTATAATTGTATTTTTTATTTAATTTTAATTTTACTTTTATTTTTTTGTTTTTATTCATCCGTGTAGTTTATTTGGAAACAATCTCTCTATTTTTTTTGGTTAAAGCTCGGTATTACTGGATTTCTCTAAATCTTGCATTTTAGAGAGATCTTGACTAATTATTATTGTTGTTGCTCTTATTTTAAATTATAATTGAATTAAAATGAATTAAATCAAGTTCAGTTTAAGAGTTAAATTTAATTATTTTAATAACGTTTAATATAATTTAAAATTAATAAATGCTTTTATGAAATTTTTTAAAAAATAAAAATTCTTAAATAAAAATCATTTACTTAAAACTAATTTTATCCTATTTAAAACGTAAAATAAACAATAAAAATTTATAAAATCGTCGAAGGTATCAGAAACCGGTGGACGTGAGGAAGCCTCGGGCACAGCCACTCACATTACTATTAACAAGAATCTATGTTATCTTTTTCCTGTAACGGTCAAGATAGCAGACAAATGACATTAAATCCTCACAATTTCTAGCTTGATGTAGCCACTCAAATATTTTAGAAAATACTTAAATCAGCAGTGACTAATATTTTAAAATCGAACTTGTTCGAATAATTTATGAGTAAAAATTTTAAATCGATTTATTTTTCAGCTAATTAAAAAATTATTGTTAAAAATCGATTAGCTTATTAATTATTTACTTATTTTTATAAATTAATTATTTTTTATAAATCGTAATTAATTAATTTCTAGTTAACAATTTTTTCAGTAAAGTTAAATTTTTACGATGAATATGAACAATCTTTTCCAATATTTTTTTAAATTCTTCAATTTTATTCAATCTTTAATTAATTTTATAACGATCTAATAGCAGATGAAACTTAAAACGTTTATTTTATATCGGAATAACTTTCAGTTTAGTTTTGAAAACATTAGTTTTAACTTAACGTTTACTTATTTTTAGAAGCAATGTTTTATCGTTAAAAAAAAGTCGTTTAAAGGTTCAACATGTATAAAACTGTTATAAATTGATTTATAATAAAGATTAAACAAAATTAAAATTTAAAATTTAAAATATAATTGAAAACAAAAGTCTTGCCTCTCTTTCTCTGTCTTTGAATGCAAGTTTTGGTCTTGCCGTTGATGTGCATGGTGAGTTTTGATTACTGTTTCTACGTCGTTTTTTTCTCATCTTTCTGGTTAGATTTATGGATTCAGGACTGCAAAAGCTCTCTATTCGGGAGAAAGAAGACTCCGAGTTTGTTATCCTTTCGGAGGACATTTAGAGAGAGGAGATCAATTATGAGTTGTGCTTGCTGGGTAAACTGGTTGGTGAAAGAATGGTTAATGCAGAGGCGTTTCAACGAATGATGTTGAGTATGTGGCGACCTTTGCGAGGGGCGTACATCAAGCCGATGGGGGGACAACAATCTCTACATTATTCAGTTTTACCACCATATTGATTTGAAGAAGATGCTAGCTGGTGGACCATGGTCTTTTAACAAAAGTATCTTGCTGGTTCATCAATGGAAGGAAGAAGAGAACCCCGTGAATATCGATTTCACCCACACAGATGTCTGGGTACAATTTCATGGTCTCCCAATGGGTTTTGCTTCAGAGGCCCTTGCAAGAAATATAGGAAACCTGATGGGCACTTATCTGGAATATGATTTCGCTAATCGTCAGAGTTCTTGGAACAGCTACATGCGCGTCCGGATCGCTGGTTTGCTATCTTTGTGGTATAATCGGGCACAGCGAAACAAATTGTCCTAAACTATTGGAAAGGCCGGAGGGGGAGTATTGTCGGGAATGGCCGAAGGATATTCAGGCAGGGATGAGAGCCCGTAACGTTCGAAAAACAGTGCAATGGAAAAGAGATCCTGGGAACGAAATCGGCGATGATTATGCAGCATCAAATCAGGACCCCAATCTTCTCCTTTGGCAGCTACGAATCCTCACAGGATAGGAAATAAATTTTCGTTCTATCCTAAAATGATAACACGGAAATTCACTACCTCTTCTAGCTCACACGTGGGTCATCCTCATCTTGACTTTAGTGGAGATACTCCCGATTTGTCGGCATTTAATATACCTCCATCAGTGAAAGAAGCTTCGATTTCGACTTTTGAGGAATGCAAAAAACGACCTCGTCAAGGACACACAAGTATCACGTGTGTAGAAGAAATGAACACTGATGACGAGATTCTGTTCGATTTACCACACCCATTACCAGCGGCCGGTCTTGCTCAGTAGACCCGCCGAGAGCCATGAGTTACATCGCTTGGAACTATCGTGGCGTAGGCAACCATCGAACAGTTCGTGCTTTGAAGGATTTAGTTAGAATAAATAAGTCTTGCATTCTCTTTTTAAGTGAAACTCTTGTGACTTCGGTTAAGATTGAAGAAATAAAAATTCTGTTGAAATATGATTTTTGTTTTTGTGTTGATCGGCTTGGCCGTAGTGGCAGCCTGGCCATGTTCTGGTTGAATAATGTCTCAGCTACCGTCATCGGTTCCTCGAACAATCACATAGACTTGATTATTGATGACTCGCTTAATCCCAAATGGAGACTTACCGGTTTTTATGGTTACCCAGAGTCTAACCGGAAATGTGCCAGTTGGAAGCTTTTGCGTTCCCTTACTCGACTCCATAATTTACCTTGGGTTTGTTTTGGAGACTTCAACAACTTACTTTCTGTTAACGATAAATTGGGAGGAGTGGACTATCCTAGTTCAATGGTGGAAGGATTCCGACAATGTATTACGGATTGTGAATTGGTGGATATTCCGTTGCTAGGTTTCGGATACACTTGGGAAAGAGGGAGAGATTCAGACTCTCTCACATTGGAGCGATTGGACCGTGCATTTGTTAATAAAGAATGGACAGAGGTTTTTCCTTTTCATAAACTATATAATTTAGTGAGTTCTACTTCGGATCACAATCCGATTAAACTGGTGGCTATGCGCCGAATTCCCACAAAGAGGACCCATCGTTTTAAGTTTGAGAATAAATGGCTGACGGAGGTTGGCTTTGCTGATTTTGTTTCAGGCTTCTGGATGGCCAATGGACATATGAACATTCTCTCCCGTTTAAGGGAGTGCGGCATCAAGTTGCTCAAGTGGTAGAAACAACATGTGAATAATTTTTCTGAGAGCATAAAAATTATCAAACAAAACATGGAGATCTCTCGAAAACATCATCAGTTTATTTTGTACAGGGAGCAAAAAGCAGCGCTTAATTGTGTTTTGGCACAAGAAGATATCTATTGGAAGCAAAGGTCGAAAATCTTCTGGATGCAATACGGTGAAGCTAATTCTAAATATTTCCACGCACAAGCCTCGAAAAGGAAAAGACTCAATCAAATTACATTACTCCTGGGTGACAACGGACAACAAGCCGTGGACGATGAGGGTATCGGAAATATTATTCTTGACTATTTTAAGAATCTTTTCTCAGATTCAGGTGTTACGGATTTTGGTGAGTTTGCAAATGTTACCTCAGTGGTTAAAAAGGAGGATAACGACCATCTTTTAGCTCCATTGTGCTATGAGGAGGTCAAAACAACTATGTTTGAAATGCATCCGGATAAGGCTTCGGGACCTGATGGTATGAACCCGACGTTTTTTCAAAAGTACTGGCATATAGTTAGGGCTGATGTATATGAAAATTATCGATCTTGGATGAAGGAAGGTCAGTTTCCGGCAACTTTTAATGATACGACGATAATGTTGATTCCTAAAAAGAAAAGCCTATATGCATGAAAGACCTTCGACCCATAGCTCTGTGTAACGTCATCTACAAACTCATTGCTAAAGTGATTGCGAATCGTCTTAAAAGCATTCTCCCAAAGATTATATCTCCAATGCAGTCGGCGTTTGTCCCTGTTCAACTTATCACTGACAATATTATGGTGGCTTTTGAAATTATACATTACATGAAGAATTAAGGGAAAGGAAGGATTGGAGAAGCTGCTCTTAAGATCGACATTAGCAAAGCTTATGACAAGGTAGACTAGAAATATCTTCGCTTTATGTTATTAAAGCTGGGTTTTGATAGCAAATGGGTGGAGATTGTTATGGCATGTGTTTCTACTGTGAGGTATTCTGTGGCGTTCAACGGTTCTGAAGTAGGCCCGATTATCCCGAAGCGTGGTTTGAGGCAGGGAGACCCTTTTTCCCCGTATCTGTTTATTATGTGTGCCGAAGGTTTATCGGCGTTGTTAAGGAAAAACGAGGCTAGAGGGGATATACATAGGATCTCGATTTGCTCTGGCAGCCCTAGTGTTTCTCACCTTTTTTTTGCAGATGACAGTTTCCTCTTTTTCTAAGCAAATACGACAGAAGGACAGCACATCAAGAGGATTCTGGCCATCTATGAAGCAGCTTCAGGCCAGGCTGTCAATTTTTAGAAGTTAGGGATTATGTTCAGCTCCAACACGCTTCCTTCTGATCGAAACGCGGTGGAATCTATTTTAGGGGTCAGCACTCCCATTGATCACGGGAGATATCTGGGTCTGCCCTCTCTCATCGGAAGAAGGAAAAAGCAAGTCTTCGCTTTCATTAAGGATCGTCTAAGCAAACGTGTAACGCCCCGTATTAGGGGTTAGGATATTATTCAGTACATTTTATGCTTTGCATATTTGCATATTTGCTTATTTGTGCATAAGCATTTTGGCATGCATTCATGACATTTTTGTTAGTAGTGTGCCATAGGACAATGAACATTTGTGATTCATGTATTAACATTATGATTTGTTAATAATATATTATGAGGTATTCCTTTCATATATGC
>JAOQMR010000213.1:41604166-41618152 GCA_027563865.1 Erythroxylum pelleterianum | reverse complement strand
TTCTGCATCTTGGGTATTAGATACCGGAGCTGCAACTCACATTTGTACTAATGTGCAGAGTCTAAGAAGGACTAGAAAATTGATGGCTGGTGAGATTGACCTGCGCGTGGGAAATGAAGCAAGAGTTGCTGCTTTATCTAAGAGACTCGCGATCGCGAGATGGTCGCTTCTCTAAGAGACTCGTAATTGCGAGACGGTCGTGATCGCGAGCCGTCCATCCCTTCTCCTTGCTTGCGATCGCGATCGCGAGTTTGCTCTTGCTGCAATTTTTTTTAATTCTTCCACTCTTTTGACCATATTTTTGTCATCCGACCTCCGAATGACCTGATTCTTGAGGCATTAGATTCATAAGAAAATTTTCTACCTCTCCATGTGAAATTGTGGATTTTCAGATTTAATTGACAATTAGGGATTGAATAAATTTTGAGAGGATTGAGTAAATTTGGCTACATTCGGATCTATAGAGATCCGAATTGAGTAATTTCGGTGTCTATGACTTCTTGAGACATAGGGGAACATTTTGTGATGTGATTTATGGAATAATCCTGGAATTGTCATGAACATGCATTACACATATTCAATATACATTAAAAAAAAATAATCATGCACAATAGTGATTTGTATATGTGTTAACTGTTATAGAGGAACGCATAGAACGACCACTTACAGATATTGCCGGGACTTCGAGGCAATAAACAGTAAGGGCAATTTAGGTAAGTAATTTAGACAGTAAATTTTGTAAATGACCTAGGAAGGTCTCACCTTGAATTGTTTTATTTATTAAAATTGATTATGATGAATGTGTACTTAATTGTGTATTGATTTCGGACATAAAGATCTGAGGTACTGATTGTGGAATATTGAAGTGTTGTGTTCTGAATTCCGAAAAATGATTGTCCGAGGCGTTTGATGCATGTTTGTATTATTGTAAGTGCTACTTGCTTTGTACATGAAGTGGCCTTGTTTTGTTTTACAACTGTTGAGTCCTAGTTGTGGGTAAATAGGCATGCCTAGAAGGGTCTGCAACTGCTCCTGTTATTGACACCTCGGTGTCTCATGTATTTGACACTTTGGTGTCTCCTGATATCAAGACATATGTCTCTCCTGCTGATACCAATTAGGTATCTCCTGTATAAGTCCCGTTACCCGCTTCTGTAAATGGATTTAGCAATCATCTGGTTTTGTATTTTGAAATCTGTTTGATTCTGACATAAGCTAAATTATGTTTTGATTCTGAAGGGCTTAAAGCCTCTTGTGTTATGCAGTTCTGTTAATTATAAAATCTGTTCTGAAATGCATTATTTCTGATTTATTGTTAAAGAAATCATTTAATATAGATTAGTAATTTCTCACTAAGCTATATGCTTAGCATGGTGGATTTGCCCCGTGTAGGTTCAGAGAAAAGGATGTAGAGACTGGGACAAGTCAACCGCAATGGCCAAAGGAGTTTGTTTTGATATTACTCGAAAATGTATTTTGTTTAGTTTGTTTGGGCTTGTAAGTATTCTTTGGATTTTTATTTCTGGAATTATGAGATGTATTATATGTGTGTTTGAGATTCTAAAAATGTAAGTGTGAAATGTTTGATTTGTTATCCTGTCTTGGGTGGCATCCACATATCCTCCCAGGAGGTATATGGGTGTTACAAAACGTATCACCAGTTGGAAAAATAGGATGCTCTTTAAACCAGGTAAGGAAATTGTCATCAAGACCGTTTCTTATTCCCCAAGGCACTTGTGACGAGTTACAGCGAATGATGAACTCATTCTGGTGGGGATCGGGCACTAGTAACAGAAAGAACATTCACTGGGCGAGTTGGGATAGATTGTGTGTTCCTAAAAAATTTGGAGGCATGGGGTTCCGAGATCTTCACTGTTTCAATCTAGCTATGTTTTGCAAACAAGCATGGCGTTTTCTGGTGTTTCCTGACTCACTTCCGAGCAAAATTTTTAAAGCTAAATATTTACCCTCCTGTAGCTTTATGGAGGCAAGGGATTGTGCCTCGTCCAGTTTCATCTGGAAAAGTATTTATGCGGCCAAGGATATTTTGTGTCAAGGGGTTCGTTGGAGGGTTGGAGATGGAACCTCGATTAAGGTCTTTACGGATCCATGGATTTCTGAGGGAAATAACTTTCACGTCACCTCCCCTTTCAATTCGGATTTTAGCAACATTAAGGTGTGTGATTTGATTAAGGAATATGGGTCCGGCTGGGACGTTCAAATGTTGGAAGGACTGCTTACTCCTTATGACGTGGGTCGGGTGACAAAGATCCCATTAGCTATATTAAGACCCCCTAATAAATTGATTTGGCATTATAGCCAGGACGGGTCTTACTCAGTTAAAACTGGCTATAGGCTAGCTCTTACTCTGTTCACTGATATTGGCAGTCAGTTCATAGATGGTTCTTGGAGTCGATTGTGGAACCTGGCTCTTCCTCCCAAGGTCAAGGATTTCACTTGGCGATGTCTCCGTGACTTTCTTCCCTATAAAGATCGCCTGCGTAGGAAAGACATCATGCTTAATACCACATGTGACGTTTGTGGTCACACAGAAGATATGAATCACGTTTTGATGGACTGTCCACCAGCTGAAGCAGTTCGCTCCTTGATGGGTTGGAGCCGTCCAAGTAATGGAATTGCATCCTTTGTAGAACACATGTTAAGTATCCATTCGTCTCCTGGTATTGAACGTGTGTTGACGATGTTGTGGAGTGTATGGTTTCACCGTAATCTTCGAGTGTGACAAGGAAAGACTAGCCCTCCTCGAATGATTGCTAATTTTGCGAATAGCTTTCTTAAAGACTGGCAAGAGGTGCAGGAGACCTTTGAGAAGGCTAACACCAGGACTGGAGTTGCAAGAACCACTGTTTCAACTTGGGTTAGGCCCCCGGAAGGCTATTTCAAATGTAATGTGGATGCGGCTGTTTTTAGAGATAAGAATGCCACGGGTTTTGACGCAGTGTTAAGGGATGGCAGAGGGCATTTCGTGGTTGCGTTATCAGGTTATTATCCTGTTTCGTATGATCCAGTTCTTGCTGAATTTATGTCCATAAGGGAAGCTCTATCTTGGCTAAAAGATCACAACATTATGATAAGGTTATAGTGGAGTCCGATTGTTTGTCGGCTATTCAGACAATTATAGGTCCTTCATTGCATCGTTCTGAGATTGGAATTTTGGCACTTAATTGTTTATCTTTCAAGCGACACTTTCTTCACCTGTCCTTCCAATGGACGCGTAGGATTACCAATAAGGAGGTTCATTCATTAGCAAGGGTGACCTTATTGCATACAAACCCGCATTTCTGGAATGTTTGTCCCTCTTGTTTAGATTCCATTTTAAATTCAGATTATTCTATTGCTCTCGATGTTGGTTGTGAAAGGCTAGTAGGTTCCGGGTATACAGGGTAAGCCTGTTGCCTTGGGTTAGTTCTGTTGCCTTTCCGGTCAATGTTTGTTTTTAAGTTTGTAACTTTACTATCAAAAAATAATAATAATAATAATAATTGAAAACAAAAAGACTATCTTCAGAAGTTTAATTTACAAAAATTAATTTATTTTAGTTTATAATTTTTAATTAATTTATAAAAATAAATTGAGTTTAAGCGGTCAAATTATTTTAATATTTTAATTATTAGTATTAAGTTCACACTGCGCTGCAATTTTATCAATACTTTATTTGTTCATATTGAATCGATGTCGATCTTCAAACATTGTGGGAATTCAGCTATCGCATGACTTGTTCAGGTCACCGCCGTGATTTTTGACTGTTCAAATAATAAATTTATTTTCTTCATCTTAAAATTAATTAGGAAGTGAATTAAAAAAATGTAAAAGTTATAGTATCAAAGAATTAATATATTCATTTATTTATTTTATGACATGTACAAAAGAAATAAGTTTGAATCGTTTAAATTTAATTAAAATTTTGATTTAATTTAATTTAATTTATAAATTAATTTAATAAAATGATATTATTTTTATTAAATATTTACTCCCAATTGTATCATCAGACTTTTTGCTTCAAAAAGTTGTTATTTATGATATTGGAATGCCACAATTCAAAACCAATAAATAGTAAAAGAATGTTTTTTAAAATTTTTAAAATAAAAAATAACTTTTTTAATTAAATCTTGGGTCTTGGCTGCCCAGGTATGTCGACTTGAATTTCAATTATTCTAAAAAAAATAATCTAACTTATAAGTCAGCTTATTGAAACACCTAAATTTAACCCATGGGTTAATTAATTGTAATCCTTAGTCCCAATCTAATTTACTATTGGAATTCCATCAATAATCAACTAACAAACTAAAATATGACATTTTATTTAATTTGATAATATTAACTTAAAATTTAAAAATATTATTAAAATATAGTAATTTCCATTTTTTAACAAAAAAATTGATGTTAAATTCTCCATTGATGCTGATGACGCGGAGAGATAAATCAAATTAATATTTTTACTATCAAATATTATATTTGTGTTAAGTATAATTTTTATTATTTAATAAATTAAATACTCTAAAATGATTATAAAGTAAAACATACAAAAAAATTGTATAATTATTTTAAGGTTTTTAATAAATATAATTTGTGGTAATCACGTGACAAAAATATTAATTTGATGTAATTTTTATGTTATTTGTGTTAAAATTTTACTATTTTTGTTAAAAATTGAAAATTTGAGTATTCTAATTTTAAATTTTTAAAATTGAACTATTATTATAAAATTTGAGTAAAATTTGAATTTTTTAAAGAAAATTTGTAATCTTAAAATAATTTTTATGCACTTAATAAATCATAAAATAAGTATTAAAAAAACAGATTCTTGCGTAATTGTGGACAGAAACTTAAGGTTTGTATCTATCGTTGTTGTGTTGGAACGATGGAGAATCAGAAACAAACAAAACATTAAAAGCCACTGTCGGAGCTCGGAGCAGACAAACCCCATGAATATTCTCGTGATCGGAGCCGTTAAGTCTGGTAAAACCTAATTGGTACTTGAAATTTTGGGTATAAGTCAATTTGTTATAATTATACTTCATGGCATCTTTGGACTTTGAATTATGATTAGTCAACCTCTAAGTTTTATGTTATTAATTAAACAACTTAACATAATAAAAAGCCAACGCTTTTGATGTGGATGGCTAATTATTGAAATAAAATTTTAAAAAAGAGACTAACTTGATAATATCTAATTGAATTTAATATGATATGAAATTAATATATATAATCTAAATTAATTAAACTTTACGTTAAATTCGAAAAAAAACTTCTTAAACCGACATAGTTTTAAAAAAAGCAAATCAAACTTAAATAATCAATCTATTTAATTCGAATATCACCCCTTGTTTACTTTTTTCAATATTTTGGCACTAAAAGATACTATTATAAAATTTGAATTCAAGGTTTAAATAATTTTTTAATATAGTATTTTTATTATCCATATAAATATAGAGAACTAGAAATAATAAAATATCATAACTAAATATTTTATATTTTATATTTATGGTCTCCACTTACTAAAAATCTAAGAATTATTGGATTCTCTTTAGATGGCAAACCATTTTGGTAGCTAAAGATTGAATGGTGATTAACTTTTGACCCTTAGGAGGATTCTTACCTAAAATTCAAGAACAAGAAAAAAGAGTAGGTAAATGTCACCCCAAAGTAAGGTTGATGTGTGTACATATATATATTATATATATACACATATTTCTTTCCCCTATATTACACATTCATTTAAAATTTGAAACAGTTCGGTCAGTTTAAAAGTAAAAAACTTGAATCGACTAATTTTTTGGATCAGTTTGATTTATTTTAATAATTTTTGTTGTTAAAAATCAACAAATTTGTTAATTAATTAATCAATTTTCATAAATTAATTAGTTTTTAAAAACTAAAATAAACTAATTAATTTTTATTTAGTGATTTCTTTCTCAAATAAATTTTAAAATTTTCAATAGATAAGGATAGGCTTCTTCAACTATTTTTCAAAATTTTTAATTTTATTTAGTGATTTCTTTCTCAAATAAATTTTAAAATTTTCAATAGGTAAGGATAGTCTTCTCCAACTATTTTACAAAATTTTTAATTTTATTTAATCTTTAACTGGTTTTATGAATATCTAATATCGGTTTAACTTTCAGTCTAATTTTTAAGACATTAAAATCTTTGGAATTTGTAGTTTGTGGATCGGCTGTGATTTCCAATATGGTTGAAAAAAAGTATCAGAAAATGATTTTTTTTTTTCTATCTACTGATTTCTTAATTTTATTGACAATTTTGATTTAAAGTTCCATTAGGTCAAAGTACAATGAATTGTAAAGTATAGCATTGAAAATGCACCTAGTTTCAAAAGTTAATTTTTGAATTTTAAATCATATTAAATAAAACTAATTGGAATTAAAATTTAATTAATTTATATTTTATTAATTCAGGAAATTGGATTCAAATTGTATATATTATATGCGCGGAAATAGCTTCTTTATTTAGGTTGGGGTAAAACTGCGTACTATTAAATCTTCCTAAATCTTACGTTGGTGCGGGATTTAATTGGATGAAGATGATTGTATATATTATGCGTATTTTTCTTTTTTATTATAATTTTGATTTTATAAATAGTTTCAATTTTTATTTTTATTATGTTTATAATTCTATTTATGGATAAAATTAGGTAATGTTTGGACCTCTAATCATTTTTTTGTGAACCTATTTGATGTGATTGAGGTGGAAGTAGTCAAGATAAGCTCTCATGACGTGGGTTTGCATTTGGATATGTGCTAAGGCTCCACCAAAAGTTAAGTAAGGCTACGTTTCCCACACGCATGCAGAAAGAAATTGAAAGAGAAAAAAACAAAAAGATGGATATTGGATGAAATATATTATGAAAAGGTTAAAAATTTAATGCAAAAATGGCACAATCAATCCCTTTTCGTCAACAAAAAGTAAAAAAAATAACTTAAATTAAAAGAACGTACACACAAATTAAAATAATAACATCATTCAAAATTGATAATTGGATTATTATAATTAATCTGAAGATCGTGAAATTATTTTTTACTCTTAAATATTTTTAAAATTTACAATAATTTTTATTCTTCAATGTTTTAAAATCTGAATTGAAAATTAAACAGGTAAAACAGAAAGTTTAAGATTTAAAAGATTCAACTGATATGAGACCGTACAAAACTGGCTAAAGATTAAATGAAATTAAATAATTTAAAATAAGATTGAAATAGTTTTTTACCTATCGAAAAAATTGAAGTTTAAATAAAAAATTACTAAATAAAAATTAATTGATTTATTTTAACTTATAATAACTTATTAATTTATAAAAATTGACTGATTAATTAATAAATTGACCACTTTTTAATAACAAAAATTATTAAAATAAATCAAACGAGAAAGTTAAAAACCGAACATAAAAATTAAAAAGTTAAAGATGTTTACAATTAAATCAGTTGAGTTTTTTAATCATTGGTCTTATTCAATAAAATTCATTTCTCAAGCTACCCTAAATGTTTATAATTCAAATGTACGACTTATTTAGATAAATTACTAATTAATATATACACAAAATTATAATAAAAGCATTAAATTTCACTTCAAGTATTTTGAAGTCAAATGAAATTATTTAATACACATATTACTATTTAACTTAACCCAAAAAAAGTATTAATATAATTTAAGAGTTTAATTCGAATCGTATTATTCTATGTTTTTGTTCACAACCCATAGTGTAACTATCATTTTCTTCAATCTTTAATATATCATAAGCTAAAAGTTAAAGTATAATTTAATGGATATTAATATTGTATAAAAAGATTCCAATTTATTAAAAATTAAATTATACTATCTACTATCAATGTTTTCAAAATTATATCGAAAGTTAAACTAGGAAAATAAAGATTTAAAGTTTAAAAGATTCAATCGAAATAAGATCGTCATAAAACTGGTTAAAAATTAAATTAAATTAAATAATTTAAAAGTATGATTGAAAGAAATTATTTTCATCTATCGGAAAATTCAAAGTTTAATTAAAAAATTGTTAAATTAAAATTAATTAATTAATTTTATTTTACAAAAACTAATTAGTTTACAAAAATTGACCGATTAGTTAATAAATTGATCATTCATAATAAAAGTTATTAAAGTAAATCAATCAAAAAAGTTGAAAACCTAACATAAAAATTGGAAAATTCAAGGTTTTTATGATTAAATCAATTAAGTTTTTTAATCATTTATCTAATTTAACAAAATTCATTGCTTGAGCTACCTTATTATAATAACCCAAAAAAACTAAATAATTTAAGTTTAATTAAAAAAGAAATTTTTAAATAAAAATTAATTGGTTTATTTTAGTTTACAAAAATTAATTATTTTTAAAAAAATTGATAAGTTAATTTAAATTGATCGATTTTTAACAATAAAAATTATTAAACTAAATCAAACAAAAAAATTAAAAATTGAACCGAAAAGTTGACTAGTTTAAGATTTTTACAGTTAAACCAATTCAACTGGTTGAAAATTTAAAACTCTGCTTACTACACCCTTTTAATTTTTTTTTTAATTCTTTTAAAAATTTCTTTCTTAACTAAAACATTATGATGACGATAATAGGAAAGTTGACTACGGCTATTTTGGTCAGGGATATATTAATAAAATGAAATATTATTCTATTATTTAGGACGAAGGTTTATAATAAAATAGAATGAAATGACACAGACGAAGAGAGTTTTATATTATATCTCATTCCATTTTAAACAGTAAAAATGAAAAAACTTCAATTTGAGGAGTTTAAAATAAAATGTAAAATGATAACTAATTTACGATGTATTATGTTATAAACCTTTTATCCAAATAACTTTTAACTATATTATTACTAATTTACGATGTATTATATTACAAACCTTTTATCCAAATAACTTTTAATTATATTATATTATAAATTCTTCTATTTTTTTCAAATAATAATTTTCTTTTCTAATATTATATTTATTTCAATTCCATTATAAATCATTCAATTTTTTTTTTACATTAAAAACTCATCAAACAGTAACAACAGAAGAGGTTATCTAACCCGAAGCCAAGAGGCTTTACCCCATACACCCAGGCCTAGACCTCCTCCGAAGTACAGCAACCCGAAGCAACATCAGAAAGAAAAATAGAAGAAAGAAAACTTGGCGTCGTTGACCAAGTAAAACGATCTGCATGTAATAGAGCTACCCTTGCTAAAGAATGAGCGGCTCTATTGGCAATTCGAGGCGTCCAAAGAAAAGGACAGATGCTGAAAGTGAGTCTTAAGCTGCTGACAGTCATAAAGTACTACACCAACCTCAGAGAAATTTGTAGAACAAGAATTAAGCCCATCAATAATCTTTAAGCAGTCTGATTCTAACACCACATGATCCAAATTAAGCCTTTTCAGTCAGGATAAAGCCTCTCTTATTGATATGGCTTCAGCAAGAGTGGCATTGACACAAGAAAGAAAGTGCCCCGAAAAACCTGTCATAAAGGAGCCCTGAGAATCTTAAAGGATAGCTCCAAAGCCTGACTATTATAAATCATTCAATTATGTTATAAATTCCTTTATAAATATTTACGTCCAACTAACCATATCCTAATTCTCTACGTGTTTTGTCAACTTTTCAAGAATCGTATATAATGTTGGTGGAGGTACGGCAGATAACTACAGGGTGTTACGACTTGTCGTCTACCCGAAAATGGGAACAGGATGGAGAAACAGTTGACTCCTGCAATAACATTAATGTTGTTCATTTCTTGCAAGTAATGTATGTAATAATGTAAATATGAAGTTACGGAAAAGATACGCATCTCTAGGCCCGGCATTACAAGCTGTACTAATATTTTTTTAATCAGTATATATCTGTATGCCAACTAATACATTGTTCATTAAGTGATCAATTATTTAAATATTTATTAATTAGGGAGTTATGATTTTTTAATATAATTTGTTTAAAAAAATCACAGATAAAATCTAAAATTAAATAACATACATGTATGAGAATGGTAGTTGGTCATGAGATATCCTCTTCTTCTTTTTTTAATTACAAGTATCTCGCATTTTAAATTTTAGTAACTATTTAGATCAACTTTGGGGAAGTTAATAAATACTTTTCTCTACTACAAAAGCCATTTAAAAAAAATGTTTAGTTGTAAAATAAAAAAACACTTTTTTAATATATATGTTTTTTAACAGCCAAAATACAGTTCTTTTTAAGAAGCTCAAAATTGAAGCTTCTAAAAAAAACCTCTTAAATGACTTTTTTTGAGTAAATTTTTTAGATTAACTAATGAGTCTATTTTTAGTCCCTTTTATCTTTATGTTTTAAACATAATTCTCACAATACCCACAAAACTATCTTCACGTTTATCTTGCAAATTCATCTTCTCTAATCTCTTGTGCAGTTATTTTTATTATATATTTAACTATTTACTCAATTTGAATATTTATTTTGAGATTTATATAATATTATTTAGCTTTTTATATGTTTTAATATTTATTTTTGATATTAGTTTTACGTATATTATAATCCATATAAAAGATTTGGTTAGATATATTTTCATTTATGTTTCTTATGTTTTAAAATTATATAATAATTAATATATTGTACTTTGTATATTGTTTAATATACTTTAAATAATATTTATATGTATAAATAATTTTTATTACAAAATAAAATATAGTTAAAAATAAAAGTATTTTATATTTTTATGTGACCAAACAGTCTATTATATGAAGCTTTTTCAAAAAAGCTCTTTTTAAAATGACAACCAAATAGTCAACTGACTTCTTAAAAAGTTCTTCTCATAAAAGATTTGCAGAAAAAAACTCTAACGACAAAAAATTTATTAATATAAGCCCAACTAATCAGAGGCTTAATCGAGTTTTAAATTAACAAAAATGATATCTTGTTATCAACTTTTTGTGTCACATTTAGATCACGGAGCTCATGTTCAAAACTTAAAATTTTATTTTTGAAACTTAAACTCAACCTAATTTTTAATCTAAACGAGATTCCATAGCGAATTCGAACTACTTTTAATGTTATATATTCCATTTATTGTTTTTACAAAATTATAAAAGCTTCGGATTCTTTTGGATCCCCTCGTAAAGAGAAAGCAATAGGGACAAAACCTATATAATTAGCACCTTAAAAAAGTATTATGCAATAATCGAGAAAGCTCCTTTAGGCCTATTCTTTATCAGCTCCTTACCTAATAACCTAAGTTATCATAGAGCATATGAAAATGACAAATCATGTTGTAGGAAATTTTTTATCATAAAATAATAATTTGTGTCTTAACTTAACTTAATGGTTAGATTAAATTTTAATTAATTAATATATTTTTAATTAATAACATTTATATAACTCTAATATTATTGATTTATAAAAATTTTACATTATTTTATTATTATGAAACTCGAAAAAATATTTATCAAATTTTAGGGTTTTATTGATTTTTTCATCAAGAATTTGGAAACATTAATTTCACTTAAAATTTGTTAAGGGACCAAAAAAAATGATAAAAAAGATGGTGAAAGGATTTTTATCGGCAAACTTTAGGCTTAACAATCAGGCTCGAACTCGGGTTAACTCAATAATAGTTATAACAAAAATGACATCGTTTTGTAAAAATAACTTTATTTTTTTAACTTAAAAATTTTTGAACTGTCCGAGCTCAATTAGACTCAAGTTCGGTCTCGAGCTGAGCTAAGGCTAAACTTGAGTGGGTCACCCGACTTATTATCACCTCCAACCTAGCTCTTTTTCCACACACACACATATGTATACATGTATATTATAATGACAACTTACAATAAACTTAAATTAATCCAGCCAATAATTGGTAACAAGTTGTCACATGTCCTTGCAATCAAGGCCAAATCAAGATCCCACATAAAATATTAGTGGAATTCTTTAATGTGCAACTACACAACAGCAAGATAATTCTACGTTCCAATTATTGCCAACGTGAACACTTCGTCAAACCTTATGTTCAACATCTTTATCTTATTGTCCAACTCATCTCAATCCTAAAATCTAGTCAGAATACCGTGCATTTATGAGTTTGGGATCAATATAACCCATCAAGAATTTCAACTCCACGATTCATCGTTTTCAAATACACCAACTACAAGTCATAGAACTCCTTTTAGATGTGCTTAGAACAGAAGATTCCATCATCTTCCTTGCGTGCTTGGAATCAAACTTATTCTCAATTGTCACATTAAAATATATATATATATATATATGCCACTCTTGACCATTTTGGTTATATATACACCGCTCATCCAAGTTCTTGTCCACATCCCAAAGACTTGCCTTTTGTACACCTGAAGCTCTCATGGCGTCCACCGATAAGCCCGACCCAGAAGCTGTCAAGTACTCAACAACACAACCACCACCGCCTCCTCCTCCTCCGCTGCCACTTCCTTACGTAACCAACACCTTTGTGGTCGATGTGGCTCTTAGGGGGGTCTTGTTCGCGGCCACGTTAGTTGCTCTTGTGGTCATGGTCACTTCTAAGCAAACCAAGGTTCTTCTTGTGCAAGGCTTCCAAGTGCCTGTCGACGCCAAATTCGATCACTCACCGGCGTTCGTGTAAGCAAAATTACTACAACTTTCTTTAATTTTAGTCTAAAATTTGATTAGTTTGAAATTTACTGCTTTTTTGTGACTAATTTATGAATATTGTGCAACTTCATATATTCTAAAGATAACTAGTTAATGTTGAGTGATGATCCTTTTGTATGACTCCAAGAGTTATGGTCACTTGCTTTGTGATTAATTGGTGTGCCGACTGGCTTGCTAATTTGAGTTAGGATTACTTTTTTTGAAAATACACCTATCGGATGCCTTTCAATCTCTAAAGATTTGTTTCCTACAACTAGCCATGTAATTTGTTTCGGGTTTTCTTTCCTTTTCATGTTAAAAAAAAAAGAAAGAATAGGTCCGACCAAAATTGGGCCTTAGACCTTCTAAGCTCGAATTCAATTTAATTTATTTAGTTCGAGTTTGGACAAAAATTTATAATTTTTGTACGTTTTTTTCAAATTGTTGATTTTTTAAATTCAAAATTCAGTCTAAAATTTGATTAATTTAAATTTTACTTTTTGCTGTTGGACTTGATTAAACTTGTAGCTTGAAAATAAAATAATCATATGATGTAGTATATTACTTTAAGGTGATGCCACCAAACATATACTAATAAACCAACTTTCTAAAGTTCTTCTTTTTCTTAAAAAAGAGGTATTCTGCTCCAAAGCAGTGCTGCTTTCCTTTTCTTTGTTGGGCTTTTTGATTCATCACCTTTGAAGTGGGAACCTTAAAGCTGTTTCCAAGTTGAAATTTTAAGCTTTGTGATCAATTTTAACCTATTCGGTCTAATTTTGAGCCCAATTTAATTTATTTAATTCTTACTCAAATTTTGACGTAATTTTTAAAAAGGAAATATATGAAATTTTAAGTTAAATTTAAATGAAGTTGTATTTGAAGTTTTGTCAAGTTTTAAAAAAAAATTATATAAAAATTGAGTTTAAATTAAAATGTAATTAAATCAAACTTTATCCATTAATTTTGGGTCGATTTCTAAAGTTAATTAAGGGGGTCTTTGTTTTCATTGTTGTTTTTGGTATTTAGTTTTTATTTTTAAATTCAATAAAAAAAACTTGTTTGGTTAAATTTTTAGTTTCTGTTTTTTGTTTTGGTTTCTTCCGGTTTTCAAAAATTATGAAAACCATAAGAAGTGGCTTTTGTTTTCTGTTTTTGTTTTTTTAATTTGATTTACTATCATTTAAATATATATTATTTAATCGTTACTAAAAATTATGAATAATTTAATTCAAGATTATATATTTAATAAATTAAAATTAATTATCAAAAAATATGAATAATTTAGTTTTATTTAATTTTTATAATTAAATTATATGTAATTAAATTTTAATAATTATTAATAAATATA